>JAJEJO010000088.1:1093154-1152773 GCA_020662805.1 Glaucomys volans
TAATAACAGAATGTGTGACAGATACCATTGCCCTGTGTACATGCATGAACGCACAGATGGTGTGACTCTACTTTGTGTACAACCAGTGAAACAATAGCTGTACTCCATTTATGTTCAATGAATCAATAAGTAAATAAAATTTAAAAAAAGAAAAGTAAGAGGTGAATGATTAGTGATAAAATTAATTTTTATTCATTAATATTAATGGTGATAAATCATAAAATAAACTCTAAATTTGATCTCCAAAAAAAAAGAGAGTAGAATGAATTGGAATATATTATACACTACATAAATAGGTATAGTATGCACAATGTATAAAATATATCACCATACAATAATGTGTTTTATTCTAGAAGTTAAAAGTATGAATATGGTTCAGAGAATTAACTGTATCTGTGAACAAGAATGAAATAGGAAGTGATAGACAATGAAATATGTCTTTAATCATTTAAGAACCAATAGATAGCTCTCCTGAACTTGAATTTCAGTGTTCCAGGTGATTCCCTACATTCTCATCCAAGGATCTTTGTTCCAACCCTGTCCTACATGACCTTGCCAAAACTTTCTATGTTGCTGACTTGTGCTTCCTTCTGAAAGCCTTGCTTTGCTCTCAGGGCATTGTCTGGCTCTAGCCCCCACCTCATGGTCACGTTTTCATTGCTGGTCTCTTGTGAACACGCATCCCTTCTTAGTGGTTTTCTCAGAAGCTCAAGACTCACCAAACTAGTTTCCTAAATCTTTCTACTCTCATTTTGATGAACTCGTTCAATGATATCGCCAATGCAATCTTTATTCAAATAACTCCAAAAATCTGTATCTTCAATTTATAAAACTTCTAAAATCAAATAAAAAGCACATATATTTCTTTATAAATATTAAATATTTTATATTTCCATAATGTATAGTATAAAATTAAATAATACTCTAAATGACTTAATAAAACAAGTTTTAAGTTTGCTATCTTTCTATATTCTGTATATAGTAATGCTACTATCATCTAATAATTTGATCAAGCAAAGAACTGTAGAATCAGCTTCAATCATTCCATTTCCTTCAGTCCTCCATCCAACAAAATAGCAACTGCCAGCATGTCTATCTCCATGATGATTTTCAAATCTGGTCTCTTTCTCTTTTACCTACTCCAACTTGTGATAGTTTATATTTAATTTGTGGTTTATGGCAATACATCCCTGAGTTTTTTTCTCTTATTTTTTTTATTCATAGTTACTGTGCACAGCTATTTTTCTAAAAGTAACATAAATTCAGAAATTTTACTAACTGTTTAAAAAAATAAGGATTCTCCACTACTGACAGGATGTGACTGGTATTTCAATAATTTTGCTCTGAGAGCTCCATTTTAATTCCAATTTTTTCTTCTTGTACTTCCTATATGAAGTCATGGGTACTATTCCCCCAGCATGCCAAGCAGATTCAAGTTTGAAATGGTAGAAGATTAGCTTTTACTTTTACAATTCTGATGGTCCTTGGTTCATGATTTGGAATGCATTCTTCAACTGATTTGAAACTGTACTCCCAGACCACTTTCAATGATTTACACTTAGACATGGTTCAAATAGCTATTCTTAAAAATAATGAATAGTATTAGAGAAACTTTACCTTATATCACTAAGAGAAAAAAAGAGGTGAAATGAGAAAAGTAATAAAAAAAAACACATTTTTTAAATAAAGTGCAACATTTACTATGCAATCAACCTAATTAAAAAGTGAAACTTTTATCAAATAAAAACATTGTTCTGAAATACATTATTACATTTGTGTCTAAAACCCTGTGATTCCCCCTACCAGCATTTCTTTAAGATTCACATTTTTCTTAATAACCATCAGTATAAGATCATATTTTTCAACACTTATTCCTGAAGGGTTCAAATATTCTCACTCAAGTTTACCAGATCTTCTAAGGAAAGGCACTAGATCTGTGTTGTCAAGTGTTCAATTTAAACTTCAATGATGACAACAGCAACTCTGAGGTATTGAGCTGTGGTTTTGATATTGCTGCTTTAAATGTTCTGAGCCTGTTACTTGTAGCTTCTGTGATGAGAAGTGGATGTTTTTAGATGCTGCATTAACACCTGGAGCTGCCGTACTTGATACACTAAAATGAACTGTACTCGTTCACCAAGCACACTGACTACTCTGCAAGCATCCTCAGCACAGGCTCTTTCCCATGAAAACTTGCTTGACCATATTTGTGATCAACAATGGCCTCTGACTCCTTCTAGCTGATGAAAGTAAACTGTGAAATAGACTTCAATACCCATAAAATGTTTCTCCTATTAAAATAAGCCTTAAAATAATATACTCACCATTCTCATTCTTTTAGGTACGTGTTACATATTATTTTTATTTCATTCCAGCTTATTTTGATTTTTTCCAGAACTTTTCTCTTTGAGATGGATTGGAAACCACTTATATAATTGTAGAAGTGACCATGAATCAGTGTGTTTATTCTTTATTTTGCCAAAATGGCATTGCTTAATGATTAAATATGGCTTTAAGAATCAGAATTATAACAGAGTAATATAATCATTGTGGAAAACAGTATGGAGACTCTTCAGAAAACTTGGAATGGAACCACCATTTGACCCAGCAATCCCATGCCTCAATTTATACCCCAAAGACTTAAAATCAGCATACTACAGTGACGCAGCCACATCAATGCTTATAGAAGCTCAATTCACAACAGCTACAATATGGAAGCAACCTAGATGCCCTTCAACAGATGAATGGAAAAAGAAAATGTAGTGTGTGTGTGTGTGTGTGTGTGTGTGTGTGTGTATGTATACGTGTGTGTATGTATATATATGTGTATATATATATATATATATGATGGAATATTATTCAGCTTTAAAGAAGAATGAAACTATATGAAATTATGGTATTTGCTGGTAAATGGATGAAGTTAGAGAATATCATGCTAAGGGAAGTAAGCTAAACCCAAAAAATCAAAGACCAAATGTTTTCTCTGATATGCAGATGCTAATCCACAGTAAAGGCGGGGTACAAGGAAGAATAGAGTTACTTTATATTAGATAGAGAGGAGTGAAAGGAGGGGAAGGGGTATGGGGGTAGGAAGGATAGTAGAGTGAAACAGACATTATTACCTCATGTACATATATGATTGATATGATCCTACAATTTGCATAATCAGAAAAATGAGAAATTATACTCAATATATGTATGATCTATTGAAATGTATAAATGCATTCAATTCTCATGTACAACAAATTAGAATAAATTAGAAATTAAAAAGATTTTTTTAAAAAGAATCAGAATAATAGGATTTTTTTGGTTTTGTTTTGCCTGAGAAAACCACTGACCACCATATGGCCATTTCCATTGTGATGAGTCATTTTCCCTTGATTCTATCAAAATTTTCTCATTGTCTTTGACTTTTGACAGTTTGAATTTGACATGCTCCAGGTTAATCTCCTCTTCCTTCTCCTCCTTCTTTTTGTTTCCTGTGCTGGGGATTGAACCCAGGTTTTTACATATACATGCAGGAGGCCAGTGTTCTACCACTGAGCAACAACTCCCAACCAAACTGCAGGATTAGACTTCACTAGAGAATTCTATCAAACATTTAAAGAAGAAAGATTACAATCCCACACAAACTCTTCTGGAAAATTGAAGAAATGGTATTACTTTCAATCTTATTCTATGCAAACAACATAACTCTGATACCTAAGTCAGATAATAGCATTTCAAGAAAATTACTGAAAAATACCCCTCATGAAAGCAGATGAAATCATTTAACTGAAATTTTAGCACATTTAGCATGAAGATATTTTAGGAGAATAATTCATCATGACAAGTTTTGTTTCTCCCCAAAATGCAGGGTTGGTTTAATAATTGAAAATCAATGTGTTCACAGTTTTAACAGCCAAAAAAATAAAAGGATTATCTCAACAAGTATTAAAAAAAAAACCAAAAACTAAAAAGCATTTGCCAAAATCCAGTTGGTGACTAAAAAGTGAAAAAGCTCTCAACAATGTGGAAATAAGAGAGAACATCCTCAATCTAACAATGAACATCTGCAAAAATATTGAGAGCTAATTTAAGTTAGACAGTGGATGCTCCATCACAGTTAGGAAAGCCTTTCTCATTCTTATACAAAATTACTCATGCTTAATTCCAGAACTTCTCTAGATTCACTTTCCATTATTAAACTTATTTTTGTCCCTGATCTCTTTAGAATTTATGCTAGAATATAAAATAAAGTATAATTCTATCTTTTTTTCCAAATGGTTATCAAGACACACTTTATTAAACAGTTCATTTTTTTCTCCACTAATTTCAAATGCCCCCAATGCTACACACTCAATTTCCATGTGCTCTGGAGTTTATTGCTGCATTTTTTATTCTCTGGCTACATGTGCAACAGCAGCACACTGTTTAAACAGTCTGCTTATACCATTCTTTTGTAAAGAGTGATGTCATATACACATGACTCTTTGTTTTCAGTATTTTTTTAATATTTCTGATTTTGGTTATTTACCTTTAAGAACTTTAAAATGAATAAGTTGATATTTATATAATATTTTATTAAAATTCTGGAGCTTCTTATCTCTGTATTTATGTCTATGTGTGTTGACTGAACTTATTTTTGCTTAAGACCTTTTGAATATCATATTATCCTAGAGACATCTGTCATAAATGAGAGCAAAAAGTTTCTTATGATTTAAGACATAATGTGTACGTCAGTTTGAATCAAACTAATTAAGTGAAAATTCAGGTAAATGTCTTTCAAACTTGGCAACACAGATTCTATAGATCTCTGTGCCTTATGGGTTTTAAGTAATTTAAACTGTTGGCCATTGAGATGAATCAGTGTTTAAATAACTGAACCTACAGAGTATGTAAATTCTGATTAAGAATTATTTATAGATGGGTGCAGTGATGCACACCTGTAATCCAAGAGGCTCAGGAGACTGAGTCAGGAGGGTCCCTAATTGAAAGAAGCAACTTAGTGAGAACTTGTCTCTAAATAAAATACAAAACAAGGCTGTGATTAAGGTTAAGTGCTCCCAGGTCAAGCCCCAGTACCAAAAATAAATAAATAAATAAAAAGAATTCTTTACATATTTTTTGAAAAATGATTACCTCCCCATTCTATTCTTTCATAAAGTATTTCTGAAATAATTCTGACTTGACATTATTTCCAAGAAAATTCATGAATAAATTGTTATTTTCACAGTTGCATTTTAATCTCATATTATTCTGGAGACGAGCAAGAGAGTAATTTTATTCTCTAACAGACTTGATTGGACAGGAGTTTTGGGTCATTAACCCTATAATAAGTTGCATTATTTTCATGAGTTTTCTCACTGTGGATTTCAATTTCAGAATCACTCTTTCACATTAAAAGAACAGATTATTTTTTCTAAATGTAACATTTGAAAAATTAATTGAATTGATGGATTTTAAAATACTAAAAAATATAACATAATGGATCTCCACTGTTATGGTTCTTATTACAGTGTACACCAGGTGTTATCATGGCTTAGGTGGACAATTTAAGGAGCACACATTGATAAAAACAGGACAAAGGCAAAATATTCTGATTATAATAGCCAGATTTTAATGAGAAATTACCTATTAGGGATTACTATCTATGGTTTAAATACAAAAAAATAGATAACATGATGCACACCAAATAATCATTTTTAAAAACATGATGAATTTTTTTTCTGACAACTCTTGTTTTCTGATTATTCTTTTTCCATTGTAACTTGTTCTACAGTATTTCTTTGAAATCTCCAAGAAGACAAATTCAAGTTTGTAATAATCTTTCAGTTTTCTCCAAGATTATTTCCTTTTATTTACCATGGTCTCTCCTCATTTTGGAAACTTTCCTTGAATGCCTGTTGACCCTTTTTGTTTGTTTGCTTTATTTTGTTTATAGTTAAGTATAAAAGGCAGTGTTATTTTTTTTCAAGATGGCAGAATAAAGGAGATCACTTTCCTGGCTGCTCCATGGCACAAAACCAGGAAAGCACATGGGCAGTTTCTCAGCAAGTGAGGTAATGGAAACTTTCAAGGACACTGTAAGTCCACAGGGTAGAAACTCTACTGTCTCAGATCCGTAGTAGATGGGTGGACTAACCAATAACGCAAAAAAGCAAGGGAACAAATCACCCCAAACAAACCAAGACACTCCAAAAACAGAAACCATAAATACCACAGCGGAAGAAATGTCAGAGAAGGAGTTTACAAAGTACATCATACAACTGATTTGTGAAGTAAAAGATGGTATACGGAGTGAAATAAGAGAGAAAATACAAGAAGTGAAAGATCACTTCACTAAAGAAAGAGAGGTTCTGGAACAAAACAGCAGAAATCCTTGAAATGAAGAAATCACTAAACCAAATTAAAAATTCAATTGAAATAATCACCAACACACTAGACCACTTGGAAGACAGTTTCAGGCAATGAAGACAAAATACATAATTCTGAAAATGAGGTTGACCATGGAGAAAAGAAGTTAAGAGACCATGAACAAAACTTCCTAGAAATATCGGACAACCTGAAAAGACCAAATTTAAGATTTATTGGGATAGATGAAGACTCAGACATGAAACAAAGGAATACACAGTCTTTTCAATGAAACAATATCAGAAAATTTGAATGAAATGGGAAATCAAATAAGGGAGGTTCACAGGACCCCACATACACAAAATTACACTAAACCCACAACAAGGCACATTATTATGAAAATGCCTAACATACTGAATAAGGATAGAATTTTAAAGACTGCAAGAGAAAATGATGGGTAAAATTTAGAGGGAAACCAAACCATATTGCAACTGATCTCTCAACCCAGAGACTCAAAGCTAGGAGGTCTTGGAATAATATATACCAAACTCTGAAAGAAAATAGATGCCAACCAAGAATACTCTGCTCAGAAAAATTAAACTGCAGAATTGATGATGAAATAAAAACCGTCCATAATAAACAAAATTTAAAGAATTGACAACTAGTAAGTCTGCACTCCAAAACATACTCCCACGATATTTCATGAAAAACAAATGAAAACTAAAAGTGAAAACCAACAAAGGGAGGGACTATACAAAAAGAAGAGTGTATCAATGGAGAAACAAATACAAATTTAAAACCAGAAATAAATAAAATGACAGAAAATAAAAATTATATCTCAATAATAATATTGAACGTAAATGGCCTAAACTCCTCAATCAGAAGACATAAACTGCCTGATTGGGTTAAAAAACAAGACCCAACAATATGCTATCTGCAAGAGATTCACCTCTTAGGCAAAGACATCCATAGACTGAAGGGGAAAAGATGGGAAAACATCAATCACATGGATCTTGTAAACAAGCAGGGTTTTCTATCCTCATATCAGATAAAGTGGACTTCAAGCCAAAGTTAGTCAGAAAGGATAAAGAAGGCCATTTCATACTGCTTAAGGGAACCATAAATCAATAAGACATAGCAATCATAAATATATATGCCCTAAAGAATGGAGCATCTAGGTATGTCAAACAAACCCTTCTCAATTTCAGGAATCAAATAGATTTCAACACAATAATACTGGGTGACTTTAATACACTTCTCTCACCACTGGATAGATCTTCCAAGCAAAAACTAAACACATAAACCATATAACTCAATAATGCAATCAATATTTTAAACTTAATAACATATGTAGAATATTCCATCAATCAATGAGCAAATATACTTTTTTCTCAGCAGCACATGGATCTTCTCTAAAATAGACTACGTGTTATGCTACAAAGCAATCCTTAGCAAATACAAAAAGAAAATAGGGATAATACCTTGCATCCTATCAGATCATAATGGAAATGAAATTAGAAATCAATGATAAAATAAAAAGTAGAAGAGACTTTTACTATACCTGGAGACTAAATAATATGCTATTGAATGATGAATGAATACCAGAAGCAATCAGGGATGAAATAAAAAAATACTTAGAGGTGAATGAGAATAGCAATACAACATATCAAAACCTCAGGGAAACTATGAAGGCAATGCTAAGATGAAATTCATTCCTTTGAGCTCATTCAAAGAATAGAAATTCAACAAATAAATAACCTAACATTGTATTTCAAAGCCCTAGAAAAGGCAGAAGACAGGAAATTGTAAAAATTTGAGTTGAAATAAATGAAATTGAAGCAAAAGAAACAATCCAAAAAAAATCAACAAAACAAAAAGTTGGTTCTTTGAAAAAATGAATAAAATTAATAAACCCTTAGCCAAGCTAACAAAGAGAAAGAGAGAAAATTCAAATTACTGAAAATCATTATGACAAGGGAAATATCACAATGGACACTACTGAAATACAGATGATAATCAGAACATATTTTGAAAATTTGTACTCTAATAAAACAGAAAATCCTAAAGACATGAACAAATTTCTAGTAATATATGACCTACCCCAATTGAATCAGGAGGATATAGAAAATTTAAACAAATCAATATCACACAATGAAATTGAAGATACCATCTAAAGCCAACCAAGAAAGAAAAGCCCAGGACCAGATGGCTTCTCAGCTGAGATCTACCAGACCTTCAAAGAAGAAATAACACCAATCCTCCTCAAATTTTTCCATGAAATATAAAAGAAAGGAACCCTTTCAAACTCATTCTATGAAGCTAGTATCACCGTGATACCAAAACCAGACAGGACACATCAAAGAAAGAAAATTTCAGACCAATATCCCTGATGAACATAGATGCAAATTTTTTTAATAAAATACTAGCAAATCACAAAAACACCCAAACGTATGAAAAAGTGTACCATGATCAAGTGGAGTTCATCCCAGGGATACAAGGTTAGTTCAACATACAGAAACTAATAAATATAATTAATCACATCAATAGATTAAAAGACAAGAATCACATGGTTACCTCACTAGATGCAGAAGCAGCATTTGACAAAATACAGCATCCATTTATGTTCATAAGACTGGAAAAGCTAGGGATAGTAGGAACATACCTCAACATTGGAAAAGCTATATAGGCTAAACCCAAGGCCAACATCATTCTAAATGGAGAAAAATTGAAAGCATTCTCTCTAGAAACTGGAACAAGGATTCCCTCTTTCACCACTTCTATTCAACATAGTCCTTGAAGTTCTAACCAGAAGAATTAAACAGAAGAAAGAAATTAAAGGGATATGAATCAGAACAGACAAACTCAAACTATCTCTATTTGCTTATGACATGGTTCTGTATTTAGAAAACCCAAAAAAAACTCCACCAAAGAAATGTCTAGAACTCATAAATGAATTCAGCTAAGAAAAAGGATATAAAATTAATACACAAAATAAATTACATTTCTATCCATAAGTGATGAATCCACTAAAAGAGAAATTAGGAAAACTATCTCATTCACCATAGCCTTGAAGAAAATAAAATATTTGAGAATCAATCCAAAAACAGAGGTGAAAGACCTCTATTTTGAAAACTATAGAAAACTAAAGAAAGAAGTTGAAGAAGACCTTAGAATATGATAAGATCTCCATGTTCTTGGATAAGCAGAATTAATATTGTTAAAATGGCCATACTACCAAAAGCACTCCACAGATTTAATCAATTCCTATTAAGGTTCCAATAATGTTATTCATAGAAATATAAAAAGCAGTCACAAAATTGAATTGGAAAAATCAGAAGCCCAGAATACCAAAGCAATCCTCAGCAGAAATGTGAAGCAGGAAGCATCAAAATACGAGACCTTAAATATATTACAGGACTACAGCAATAAAAATGTCATTGTATTGGTACCAAAACAGACATGAAGACTAATGGAACAGAATAGAAGAAACAGGGACAAACCCACATAAATACAGTTACCTCACACTAGACAAAGGCACCATAAACATATATTGGAGGAAAGATAGCCTTTTAACAAATGGTGCTGGGAAAACTGGAAATCCATATGAAGCAAAATGAAATTAAATCCTAATCTCTTACCCTGCACAAAGCTTACCTCTAAGTAGATCAAAAACCTAGGTATCAAATCACAAATCCTACAACTACTAGAAGAAAAAGTAGGCCCAATTCTTCATCATGTCAGCTTAGGAACTGAATTCCTCAATAAGACTCATAGAGCACAAATAAAATCAAGAATCAATAAATGGAATTTTATCAAACTAAATAGCTTCTTCACAGCAAAGGAAACAAGAACACGAACAGACAGCCTACTGAATAGGAGAAAATCTTTACCACATGCACATCAAATAGATAATTAATCTCCAAGATACATAGTGAACTAAAACAATTAACACCAAAATACACAAATAACCCATTGACAAATGGGAAAATGAATTGAACAGGCACTTCCCAGAAAAAATACAATCAGTCAACAAATATACCAAACAATATTCATCATCTCTAGAAATTAGAGAAATACAAATCAAAACTAGATTGAGATTCCATCTCATTCCAGTCAGAGTGGCAATTATCAAGAATACAATTAGCAATAAATGTTGGTGAGGATGTGGGGGAAAAGATACACTCATACATTGCTGGTGGGACTGCAAATTGGTGCAATGACTTTGCAGGAAAAGCAGCATGGAGATTCCTCAGAAGATTTAAAATGGAACCATCATTTGTCATATACCCCAAAGATTTAAAATTAACATATATTGACATGGCCACAGAAATGTTCATGTCAACTCAATTCACAATAGCTAAGCTATGGAACCAAACTAGGTGCCCTTGAATTGATGAATGGATGAAAAAATGTGATATATATATATACATATATATGTATATATATATATATATATATACAGCATTTGCTGGTAAATGAATGGAGCTGGGGGCTATCATGCTAAGTGAAATAAACCAATTCCCCAAAAAACAAAGGCCTAATGTTCTTTCTTATATGCAGATGCTGACTCTCAATGTGGAGGGGTGGTGGGAGTGGAGTTTGACTGTGAAGCCAAAATTCTAGATGATCAGGTGGAATTGAGAAAATGGAGACCATCTGGGTCTGGGAAGTTGGAGACTACCCCTAGGAGAATGGAATGTCAAGTCTCCAGAGTCCTTTGATTACCAAATTTATCTGCCAATACTACCCTTTCCAAAAGGCTACTGGCAAGGAATTGCTAATTAATGGCCCCTGGGCTGCTATCACTCACCTCATTTGGCCCTTCTCTCTGCCCATATGCTTCCCAACTTGTTGCCATCTTACCAGTGTCTCCTGGGCCTAGTCACCTAGGCAGGAAGAGAGAAATAAGTGGGGAGAGAGCAGAAGAACAAAGAAAACTTTAGTCTATAAAAAGGGCAGGGTACTCTTACTTCTGGGGATACCAGAATACCAGCCATGCCCCATTTTCCCCCTGGGAGAAGTCTGTGTTACTACCTTCTCAAGTGTTCAGACTTAAACATTTGAGAAAACAGAACTCATCACCTATAACTGGTGGAATCCACTGGATTGGACAGGGAGGAATGTGGGGAAGGGGCAGGGGTGGAAATGGAAAAGACAGTAGAATGAATTGGACATACTTTTTTTAATGTTCATATATGAATATATCACCAGGATAACTCCACATCATGTACAACCACAAGAATGGTATGTTATATTCCATGTATGTATGATACACCAAAATACATTCCACTGTGAAGTATAACTAAAAAGAGCAAATAAAAAAATTAAAATTAAAAACAATTCAATGGAAATTTACTTAAATTGAATTATTACTGGGGATGTAGTTCAGTGGTACAGAGAGGAAGAAGAAGGTAATTTCCAAGGCATTCCTCCCAAGACCTAAAGACCGCCCACTAGGGCCTGCTTCTCTAGGATTCCATATTTTCCCAAAAGTGCCATTCTCAGGACCATAGGTCTTTGATAGACATTCAACATCCAAACTATACCAGACTCTCTGATCCTAGAATTCTTTCATACTTAGAACTAGAATATTCTGGATATAAAGGACCATTTTGTGTATAAGAATTTATATGATAAAAGTAGAGTTTTGCAAAGATTCATCATGCTTTGAAGAATAAATTTCTATGTCATAATGTGTTGTGTTTGGTTCAAGGAAGCAAGGCCACAAACGGGAAAAGGCAAATACTTGAAAGACAAATTAGAGAGATAAATCTTCAAAAATACAAATTAGAGATAAATCTTCAAATAAGACCTACAGAGAGACTATGGTAAATGCAGTTCTAGGTAAAGACAATTTCATAGCAAAGAGTACTAAGTCATAAGTTTCAAGTTGTAAAATCAATACAGTGAAATAAAGGATGAGATTTTGAAGCTGGATGCAGAGTAATCCCAGTGGCTCCAAAGACTGAGGCAGGATGATCATGAGTTCAAAGCCAGCATCAGCAATTCAGTGTGGCTCTAAGCAACTCAGTGAGATCCTGTCTCTAAATAAAATATTAAAAAATCACTGGGGATGCAGCTCAGTGGTTAATGCCTGGTACCCATAAAAGAATAAGATTTTGACACTAGTTAATGCTGGAAAGTCTATCTCTTCCTTTTCAAGGAACAAAGGGACTCATTCCAGAGCAGATAATTAACTATGTTACTGGTCTATCAGAGGTTATGAATAGTATTACTGATACAAAGAACGATCTTAGCAACCTGGCAGGTCTGATTCATTGAACATATAGCCCTGCAAGGATCTACCTGGGTCTATAGTGTAGGAAACAAAAAGGATTTGGCAACTAAATTTTGAAACATGGAAAGAAAATATCTGTAAGTTGGCAAACTAATACCTTGTTGACCATCTTTCCATTCTATTTTCTCAACCCCCAGCTTGTAGTAACTGCTACAATTACTAAGAGATCTTATTGTGGGATCATTTTTGTCATGGAACAAATTGAATGTATCCATCCTGTTTTGGGGGAAGCTATGAATATTAAGACAGAGAGTTTTAATATAGAATAAAATGTGTGCATAATTGAGAAAAAAATATAGTAAGTAGATCAATAGTAGGTATCAGTGACCAGAATATTAGAATCAAATACATTCTTTATTACAAAAAAGGAAATAAAACATTTGTAACTTTAGTCAGTGCTTCTAGGACTTCAGACTCGCATACATCACTTAAATATGTTTCCAATTGAAAAGTGCTAAATGAGCCAAAGAAGTGTATATTGCAAAGTAATGCAGACTTCCCTAAGCATATGGAAAGTAAAAGGGAGTTGGTGTGCTTTATTCCATCCTGGAGGTGAACTTGACCCACAGACTAAAAAGTAAGTCTTTTTTGTTTACTAACTCTGCCCTCTGACCTGATTCCTGCTCACACCCTAAAAGAAAATTTATGTTCAATAACATTTCACTGTGGCTGAAACAGCTCTACATAGCTGCTGATTCGACTCACATTTAGTCAAGTATATTATAAATAATAAATATGTAAAGAAAGGCCAGAAAATTGAGGGAAACCAATACCATGCAAGAAAAAGACAAATATAAACAACAACAATGAAACACAAACAACAAAAAAACTACATGAACATGAGAAAATACACATAATGCAAAAAAGCTTAAATATTTACAGTTTAATTTTCATCTGCAGAAAAATTCAAAGGACTATTCTAAAACTATAAATGTGTGTTTAGCAAACTTAACAAAAATAATTTTAAATGTTTTAATAGTCCAGAAGGAGAATACAGAAAATGTTGAAGAGTGTAAAGAATTAAGTATACATATGAAATAGTGTCCTTAGCGAAGAAATATTTGCCTTAGAAAGAAAAGGATACATTAATTTTTGAGTAGGGTAATTGTAAGAGAAAGAAATTAACAACAAACTACTTGATAATCTTAATAAAAAGAAATGAAATGATAGAGAATTTTAATATTTAAAAGTCAAAAAAATAAAGTCTTCAATAAAAGAAATGAGAATCATGTAGCCACCAGATTTCTTATCACATAATATGGGATGATTTTTGTTGCAAGTTCTTCTGTATCAATAATTATATACTCAACAATTTCTAATTTAAATGTGAAGGAAATTAAAGTTTTAATAAAATTATGCTGAGCAGTCATACATCTTTTCTGAAGAAATTCAGTTAATATTGTAATGCATAAAGATAATCCAAATCAATAGTGAAGAGAAAAATACCCATTCAAATCATAAGCAAATTAAATTAAGTCTCACAATAGAGGTAATGTTCACAAAGTTCAATGTAAACTTTTTCTTTTTGCAGTGTTGGTGATTAAACCTAAGGCCTTGTGCCAACCAGGCAATTTTTCTATCATCGAACTAACATCCCAGACCAAAGGTAACTTATAAAAAATAAGGTATTTAAAAAAATATAGGTCTGTTATGAAAAATGCTTCCCTAGAAACAATGTTTAGGCCACTTCAATAAAATGCAAGATATAGGACAAAAAGATGCACAGACATATTAGGGTCTTCATTTACTTCAAAGACTGCATATTTGCTATTTTATCTTAATATAAATATGACATAGTATTGCCTCTTCCCATGTTATTAGTACTATATGGTATGATACTAGTCACTATACAATGATGTTGTTAGTTACCATGCAATCAAAAATCACAATACACCAATCTTTATGATTCTCTATTTAGGGAAAATTCTAAGAAATGATATCCTGAATACAAAGTATGAAAATTATTAAAACTTTTCAAACATATGATTAAAATGGCTTTTCAAAATGTTTGATCTCATGTATACATTCAACAGTCTATTTCTGAGTCACCATTTCTCATGATGTTCTCTAATATATCACTAATACATCATAGGAAACATGTTGTTATGTAATTTTCCTTTCTTGTTACTAGCAAGTTTATTTTATTTATCCATTTTTTATAGTACTGCGGATTGAAGCCAGGGATTCTCTACCACTGAACTACAACCCTAGACCTTGTTAGTATTTTTTTTTCTATTGAGACAAGTCTTGCTAATTTTCCTAGGCTGGCTTTGAACTTGTGATCCTCCTGCCTCAGCCTCCCACGTACCTACGATTACAGGTGTGTGCCATCATTCCTGGCAAGTAAGTTTATTTTAAATGTACTTATTGGACTTCACATTCTGAACAAGAAGAGATAGAAGTATTTCTCCCTATTAATCCTGGTAAGGAGAGATAGAAAGTCTGGACAAACACATAAGCAAGTATAGGAGGATTCTGAGAGCTGGAGAAAAAAGGAAAGGTAAACAAAGGACTTGATACCTTGATACCTTGATATCCTTTTTGCTGTTGTTGCTTTCTTTTTTTCTTTTTTCTTTTTTTTTTTTTTTTTCTGATTCTCTCCCTGTTCACAGGAAAGATCCTCACTGTGGAATCACCAATGGACATGGGGGTGGGAGGCAGTACCAAGAAATGCTTGTTCTCCTAGCCAAAAAACATAAGCATACAACAGCCTTTTTAATAAGCTTTCTGCTACTCTAGGTCTCCCTGGAGTACAGCTCACTTTGTGGAGGCTCAGTGGGGAGCTCTAACTTCCACTGTCGCTCAATGTTAATGAAGCAATCTTGCCCCCCACACCACCAACTAGACTGGGGCAACAGGGATGCAGAGAAAGGGGTTTGCTAAACCCCAATGCGCTAACATACACTCTGAAAAACTTCCCACTGAGAGTTCCATTACTAAAAATAAAACAAGGGAATGGGATCCTGTTTGTTTATTTTTGTTCTAGGTATTAACGTTGCTTAGCGTGCATACCTGGTGCTGTGAATGATGAGGATTTCATGTCATGACTAACACCTGGAAAGGGAGAAGAATAGGAGCATCTATAGGATGAATAAAAGATGAAATAAATGTTTCCACATTTTATGTCTCTGCCTGTAGTGTCCTTGTTCTACTGTCAGATCTTAAGAGCCCACAAGAGTCATACAAGAGGAGCAAAAGAGCATTGCTGCTATTCCTTGCTATTTCTCTGTTAGAAAATTTGGTTTTGTTATGAAAGTATTTTCCTTATCTAGCTCAGTTTCTGTCCCCTTTTGGCCATGCAGACATGGGTCAGGGGATAGCAATCAGGGTCACACACACACATTCAGCATCCTCTGAAATAGCAAATAGCTGTAGCAGTTTTGGCTACAGCATTGTAAGTGAATTTGATACATTCAAAAGTGGGCCAACAGGATCCAGGAAGACACATGTGCTAAGTCACTAACCTGACACTCTTCCTCTGCTAAAAGTCAAACTCAGAAACCCTGCAAAAGGGACAGTGGCAAATCTAACTTTCCTAGTTTCAGAAATTACCATCTGATTGTGCAGTGACGGGGCCAAGACTGATGTGCTAATGTGAAACATTCTGCTGTCTTCCTGTTCCTTCAGCCAGCAGAAAATGGAACTGATATTTATACAGAGCAGAGCATGGGTGGAATAAAGTAGAACTGACTGCTTCTTCACATTGCCACATTTCTTTCATTAACACGAATGAGTCATTAAAGAGAATTCTTGTTGGATGGGTTCAGAAAGGTTAAGAGCTGCTGGCTCACTTCCCATTCCATCATTATCTTTGAGAAGTAAACTATTTTTGAGATGCCAGCTGAGTCGAGTCAGGTAACCAGTATGTACATATGAAAGAGGAAGAAGGATGTAGGGGGAAGGTGAAGATGGTACATGCATGTCATGGGCAATATAGAACACTTAATGTATTTTCCTCCTTTAGACAGAACAACTATTTGCATCTTTTTAAGCAAAACATTTTTTTTAATGTAAAGGGAACTGTCACTCTAAGGTTGCAGTAATCATCAGAGAGTGGGAGGGCTAGATGGTTAGAAAGACACAGAGCAAGGCGTTCATAATATTCATGAATGTACATGGCATGGTACTTCTCCACCTTTAGATCAGTCAGACCGAGCTGACTTCAAATTCCAGTTCTTAATTTGTAATTCCATGTAACCTTAGAAGTTACCTAACTATTCTAAGTTCATTTTCTCCATCAGTTAAGTGGTTGTGGTAATAACGTGTGCCTCACAATATTTTTGTAGGGTTAAAGGCAGTGAAGTGCATTAAACTGATACATAGTCCAGTTGCTGATACATAGTCAATGGAAATATTAGAGAGCTAGGAAATGATTGTAAAATTAACACTCTACCATTCAATAAACACTGTGAGTCCATGCTGGTATCTTTAAGTAATACATGCTTAAAGGGATAATCTGGAGGAGGCAGGAGAAGATTAAGTACATTTTGCTTCCTGAAATCCACAATGGGAGAAATAGTGCATTCTAAGTATACTGTGTCCATCCTGGATATTTTCTCTTGATTTGTCAGTTACTAGCTGCATGACCTCAGGTAAATCTCAGATTCCTCGAGACAAGAGTTTTCCATCTGCACTTTAAGTATCTTGCCTACCTTGGCTTATGTTACAACAGTGAAAAAAATCTAGAAATTCAAATTGTTGTTTCTGTTATGCAAGCCAACAGTAAAACAAATAGTCCCAATCGGGTCTTTTGGGTGTATGAACCTCTCTTTGGCTGCTGAGCTTTTAGCACAGAGAGATTGTTAAGTGAGACACTTCATGGCTGTTTCTCCCTGAGCTATGTGTCCTCCTCCAAATTTCTCAGATTCACCTGAAATTTTATTATAGTTCAAGACTGCTACAACGAGGGTGCTATAACTGTTAATGACCCTAATTGTTCCAACAAAAATCAAACTCAAATCTCTTAACAAAAATAATTCTGGGCTGATTGCCATTAGCTTGTTTTTCCCTTAGTAATCATAGCTCTCTATTGGAGGTCTTCTTCTCATCCTCTCACTCTTCCTAGAAGAGAAGTAAGGACATACTTTTGCCATTCTGACATCCTGACCTACTCAGGATCCTAATTATGGTTGGTCATTGGTAAGGATCCATTCACAGAGAAGATGATTAATTAATGTTCAAGCCATCCTGCTTGTTGAGACATCTTTTATATCTGTTGATGTAACTGGATTTTATATAAAATAGTGCTTTATGATTCTTTGTCACATCTTGATCAAACACTCATTCTTTTTATTCATGATTCCCACTTCATGTCAGAGCATATATTAACTCTCTCATTTTAAGAAAGGACACAGGCATATAGGAGAAGAATAGAATGAATGAGATTTGAAAAGAAACTAATGAAGGAAACAGATAAGATCAAGATTGGTTGATGTTCATCAAAACCACACAAAGAAGATTCAATAAAATGAATGCATTAATAAGCCTAATGACTCTTGAAAGCCTCACATACAGTTAAATAAGGTAAATAATTAGGTAATAAGAAGGTCTATAGGAAGACGGGGGTGTAGCTCAGTGGCTGAGCACTTGCCTAGCATGCTTCAGGCTCTGGGTTTGATTCCCAGTACTGAAGAAGAAGAGATGTATAGGAGGTACTCAGTGTTTAAAGGTTTAATTAGATAATAAGAAAAAGGTTCAGCCCCAAATAAGGATTTATTCACAATCTAAGGAAGAATACTTTTTACTCTTCTTACCATAAATTACCATAAATCACTACCGTACAAAACTTCTCAATGCTTTGTGCTGTTATAGGTTAAAAGAAAAAAGTTATTTCAGTGTTATCATGTCTATTGATTTAGAAAAGCCAATGATTTTTATTAACAAGGGCCCATTCTACAAAATACTGGTGTCTTCGTTAATGTTAGCTGTGAACAGTGTCCAGTTGTTGTATCAGTGGTTTCCTGCCAAAGGAATCATTTTGATTTTTATTTGCTGCTTCCTTTGATATCTCCTGTAACTTTTCTTAAATATGATTAATTTCCACAATTAATTTCCATAATGAAGTCCATATTTGTCCCTGAGAGAAAAACATGGCGAGTTTCACACACCCCAAGTTCATCAAACCTTCCTAGGTTATAATTTTGATCATAAAATCCTGCGTGGATCACTTGCCAGCTGAGTGAACTGCTCCACAGATGTATCTTCCCATCATTTTCTGCTAACATATGCATATCCTCAAAATTACAAGCTATCATATAACAGGCTTGTTATGGTTCACTGATAATATTTGAAATCTGTAATGTTAAACTTAATATCAGAGGCTTACCATGATGGATTACCATTTCAGAAGAGAAATTATTTAATATTGTAACAGTAAGGAATGTTAGAGTTGGAACAGGGTATGTACAGACAAATTGTGATAGTAAATTTCTTTATTAATTTTAAAGTTTGGGGAATATAATAAGGCAATAGCATGCTATATGTTAGTTTATTACTTTGAGATTAGATATGTTTATCATATTAATATAAGTATCATTGCTACAAAAATAGTTACATTATGTCCATAATGTCCCTTGTTTTATGCACAGCCTGTTATTTACATTCCAACCTTTCATCAAGCTTAATAATTAGTGCTACCTTGTGGAACATGACACCTTCCTGCTTTCAAGCAGCTTACCATACTGACTACTATGGTTGAGACTCTGGGTCTCACTTAAAACCAAGCACATTTCTTCCCTTGGTGACTACAGGTATACATACAACCAGATCTACAGTCCTTTAAAATCAGCTGATTCTAAGTGCATATTTCCCCCCATGGATTATAACAAGGCATTTGATGGATAAGTTTATGCCTGGAATTTCTGGCTTTAAGTTAGACGATTATGCAAAGTAAGATTATAATGACAAAATTTAAAAATTAGGAATAATCTCTTCCTTTGCAATCTAACACTTGGGAAAAATAAAATCAAAGTGATAAGACTATGCTAGACAACATTCCTAAGTATATACATAGCTCTTCATATCAGACATTATTTAATAATATTAGTAATAATTTATTGCACTATAGGCAACATGTTTGCTTACTTACTATTTCCTCTTAAAAATAATTAGACAAGCAACCAGAGGAGTGCTTGAAATGTTCCACGTCCTAATATAATTTTTTTTGTAGACAAAAACAAAATGAATCCACGTTTTGTATGATCTCGTCTTGAATTTGACAAATTATTATTATTTATTTCTCAAAATTTTAAGTTCCTTGGCTTCATGACAACTCACTTTCTTCATTTTTTTCCTTCTCAATTGAATTTGGTGGCACTTCTTGCTTGACTAACTTTTTAAAATAATTTATTAGTGCATTATAATTATACATAATATTAGGGTTCATTTTGACATAATTATACAAGCATGGAATGTAATTTGCTCCAACTTAGTCTCCTGTCAGTCCTTCCCTTTATATTCCCCTCCTCCCTTCTGCTGTTCTCTTTCCTCTATTCTACTTGTCTTTCTTCTATTTCTTTATAGTTTTTAAATTAGTGCATTATATATATGCATAAAGGTGAAATTCACTATAGTATAGTAGAAATTCACTAAGTAACCCAACGTAGGATAGTTGGGTCAGATTTATTCCACCATTCCTCCCTTTCTCATCCCTCCTCCCTCCCCCTTAATCTCCTTCCTCTGCTCCACTGATCCCTCTTCTATTTTCATTTTATTTCCCCCCTCCCACTTTTTTTTTTTCTTTCCTCATTTTGGGGGAGCTTCCTCACTTGACCTGTGACTCTGTGGGACTGGCTTCTTTCAGTTAGCATGATGTTCTCTAGTTTCATCCATTTACCAACAAATGCTATAACTTCTTTCTTCTTTGTGACTGAGTAAAACCCCACTGTTTATATATATATATTTTCTTTATTTCACTGGTGATGGGCAGCTGGGTTGGCTTCATAGCTTGATTAACTTTCAAATATGATTTCTTTTAGTCTTTTCCAGACCTTGTTCTGGTCTTATTTTATATTCTGAGGAACCCCAGGCAAGGTGAGATTTAAAGCAGAGAATCATACATAGAATGAAAAGAACTGAAAAATAACAATTTTAATGAAAGAAGTAGGACATTTTTTAAAAGCTATGTACAGGTACAGAAATTTGCAGAATCCTTAAGTGATTTCTACTTTTATTTGAATAGAGGGAAAATCATCTGAATGTGCATTTGATCTGTGGCTAAAATTTATACTCTTATGTTTTTAAAACAATCCCTATGACTAAAATTTCATTTGACTGGATTGACAGTAACCCATGGACTTGACAAATATGTGAATCATGGATTTGGAAATTGCAAATGATTTCTTGGGAAACATCACCTGAATCTAGAGTACAGACAAAGTTCGAAGGAATGTAAATTCAGAATTAAAAAAGAAATACAATAAGAAAATAAGTCACTATAGAGAGGAATGAGTTGAAATAAACATGCAATACCCAATGAGCTACCACTAAAGTTCTTAGAATAAATACACATAACAAGCATAAGCATACTTTAGCATATTTGCCTACAGAGATGCTAACAACAGACTAGAGAAGAAAAAAGGATCAGTAAACTAAGATAAGTCAATAGAAATTTTCCAATCTGAACAACAGAGAAATAAAACAGAAACTTAATAACCTATAATATAATAATACAATATAAAATGATCTAACATAATTTAATTTGAACCCCGGGAGAAGAAAAGAGAGATAATGAAGGATAAAACATTGAGAAATACTGGCTGAGCATATACTTAAACAGCAACCTGAAGAGCTCACAAGCACAGCAGAGCACCAATAGATGCTATCATTAAAATTACATCTAATGATATTGTACTTAAATGGCTGGAAAGAAAGATAACGAAACACCTTAAAGACAGCCAGATGGTTAGGGTGGGGAAAGACATATTATAGATGGGGAAATAATGATATGAATTAATACGGATTTCTCCTTAGAAACACAGGATGCAAGAAGGTAATAAGGGGAAATATCACAAAGAAGGAGGAGGAAAAAAAATAAACCTATCATCCTAGAAGTCTATGCAGGAAAAGATATGTTTTAAAGAGCATTACAGGGCTGGGGATATAGCTCAATTGGTAGAGTGCTTGCCTTATAAGTAAGTGCAAGGCCCTGGGCTCAATCTCCAGCACTGCAAAAAAAAAAAAAAGGACCATTACAAGAATAGACTTTATATTTCAGAATAGTTTTAGATTTACAGAGGAAACATGTTTACAATCTGTTGTCCCATTATTAACATTTTATATATTAGCAATATTGTGTGGTGCACTTAATATCATTAATGAAGAAATATTAATACTTTGTTGTTCAATTTCATCTATTGCTCAGGTTTCCTTAGTTTTTACCTCATGCCCTTTTCCCGTCCTAAGAGCTCCTCTAGGATGCGCCTTATATGAGGTTGACATGTCTCCTTATGCACCATATTCTTGGCTGCATCAGTTTCTGAGACTTTCTGTCTTTGATGACCTTGACAGTTTCCAGCAGTATCAATAAGCATTTTGTAGGATATTTATTGCCCCTATTGTTTCGGCTTTGGCCTCTGGTGCTCCACTGTTGGTTCCAATCTTTGAGACAGCCTCATCGATGTGGGGTCTGCTTGTTCGTTTGCCGTGAGCATTCTACTTTTTTGCATGTAAGTTTCATCTTCATCTTGTGTGTCTCCTGCTGGAGTCGTAGAATCAATTATGTCCTGGTTTGTTTGTTTGTTTGTTTTTTCCTTTGGAAAGTAGTATTGGGAACAGAGATGTGTAAATGAGGCATGCTTGTGCTACTGGGCTACCTTCCTTTTAGACCTTCTTGGCTGACAGAAGAAGGAACTACAGGTATGCTTATTAACGTGTGAACATGCACATGTCTATCAATAGTTTATGCATAAATATCTGTGTTAAGCTACACACAAGTTCATGTTGATGTCTCTAATTTTCATGGATCATTCTCAACTTCTTCCCTGGCATATCTGGAGCTCCCCCTACAATAGTGAAAATCATGGACTCCATCATCTGCCAAACCCTGAATTTGTACAAAAGTAGCACAGTATCCCATCAACTGGAATACACTTTATGTAGCTCCATTGGAGGTTAGTTTTATAGACTAATTTACAGATTAATTTCTTAACTGCTTAGGTCCACACCTTTTTCTTACTAACTTCAGTGAAGTGACTATATTTATTAGTAATAACGTTAGGTTATCTCATTGAAGCTGTGTTTCTTTCTGGATTGTCCAATACTGCAAATACTATACATATATGTGTATGTGTGTGTGTGTGTGTGTGTGTGTATGTGTGTGTGTGTGTGTGTATGTATGTGTGTGTGTGTGTATACATATATATATGTGTGTGTATATATATGTGTGTGTACACATATATGGGTGTGTATATATGTGTATGTGTGTGTATATATATATGAGTGTGTTTGTGTATATATTTTTTTTGTACCATGAATTGATCCAGGGGTGTTTAACCACTGAGCCACATCCCTAGCACCCAGCACTTTTTTATTTTTTAATTTGAGACAGAGTCACATTGGTTTGCATACAGTCTTGCTAAGTTGCTAAGGCTGGCTTCAAACCTGTGATCCTCCTGCCTCAGCCTCCCAAGTTGTTGGGATTACAGGCAAACCCTACCTTGACAGCTTGTAAATACTATCTTTTAAAAATGCTCATACATTAAGGTTCATGTTTTGTGTTCAATTAGTCTGTGGTGTCATTTATTCACATTTACCATATTACAGAAAATAGCATCACTTACCCTGAAAACTACTGTGATTCACCTATTCATTTCTCCCCTGTCCTAATGAACCTCTGGAGCTACTGAATCTATTGTCCTGAAAATTCTGGCTGTTTCATAATGTGAGATTATGAAGAAGTCTGATAGTATGTATACTTTTCCACACCCTGTCCACTTTAAGCAATTTGCAGCTATGATGCATTATGTATTTTCATATTGTGATAGCTCACCACTTTTTATTACTGAGTAATATTCCGTTGTATGGATATACTACAGTTTATTCACCTTTTGAAGTTGCTTGCAGGTGCAGTTAGTATAAATTAAGCTGCTAAAATAAACAACCATGCACAGATTCTTGCCAGTACTTACCAACTCCACTGAATAAATACCTAGGAGTATAATCCCAAGATCATACTATAAGACCATGTTTAGCTTTTGTTATGGTTTGGATGTGAGGTGTCCTCCAAAAGCTCACATGTGAGACAATGCAAGAAAGTTCAGAGGAGAATTGATTGTGTTGTGAGAGTCTTAACCCAATCAGTGAATTAATACCCTGATAGGGATTAACTGAGTGGTAAGTAGGTTGTGGCTGGAGGAGGTGGGAATTGGGGCATGGCTATGGGGCATATATTTAAGTGGTGTCTCTTTCTCTGCTTCCTGATAACCATGTGAGCTGTTTCCCTCTGCCACACTCTTCTGCCATGATGTTCTGCCTCACCTGGAGCCGGAGGAATGGAGCCAGGCTTCTATGGACTAAGACCTCTGAAACCATGAGCCCTCAAATAAACTTTTTCTCCTAAAATTGTTCTGGTCATATCCTTTTGTCATAGCAGCAAAAACGCTGATTAAAGCAGATTTGTAAGTCACTACCAAACTTTCAAAATGGCTACAATATTTTTTATCCCTATTGGCAATGAATAAGAATTTCCATTTTTCTTCACTCCCCAGCATGTGATGTGGTTTGGGTTTTAACCATTCTTCTAGGGGTGTAGTAATATTTTGTATTAAGATAAAATTTGCTAATGACATACAATATTGAACATCCTTTCATATGCTTGTTATTCTCCTTCCATATATCTTCTTTGTTGGGACAACCAATTAGAGATTTTGCTTAAGTTATTAGATTGTTTATTTTCATACTATTTAGCTCTCAGAGTTTTTGTGTATTACCACATATCTTTATCAAATATGTGTTTTGCAAATATTTTCTCTTCAACTATGACTTATCTCTTTCTTAAAAGTGTCTAATAGAGTAGAAGGTTTTAATTTTACTAAAGTCCAACTTCCCAACTTTTCTTCCTTAATGACACATAATTGTATAATATCCTTAATTTTATGACACTTATTAAAGGCATTTCAAGTTTAAACTGGAACTTTTTCATGGTAACGTCTTCTGATAAAACTTCCTTCTTGGTCCTCTGTAAATTAATGTTTAACTTTAAACTGTTTATCCAAAAATAGCATCACCTCTAAAAATCTCACATATTAAAATATTTCAAAATTAATGCAAATAATAGAGTCATTCTCTACTTGAAAGTACCTTTGATTTTCACGTATACATTTTAGAGTTTTATAAATAACTGGTTTGAATATTATAGATTTAAATTAGGATATAATTAGGGAAAATGAAATTTTATTTTGAAATGAATAGCTATCTCTAGGGTAGAATTCCCGAGTTCAAAAAATGAAAGTTCAAAGATTCTGCATTAGATAACACTGTGTGCGTCAAGCATAGAAGTAGTTGAAAATGCCATAACAAAAATACATTTGTAAAAAAAAATACTTTAAAAAACTGAGTAATTAAAATTCCCAAGAAATGTTAGAATATATCTTAATAAAATATTTTACAGATACAGACATTTGAGACGTCTGTAGTGCTTCTTTGAGGGGAAATTTGAGTAATTGCATAAATCAGGGAAATAAATTTAAGATGTGAATATTTATTAACTTAATGAACCTCTTCTGGTTATCATGCAGTGTTAATGGTAGCTGAATTTATAAGAAAATCTTAATTTATAGATAGGGTATGGAAAGTATAATTTGAATTAAGATTCAAGTGGTGTGGACAAAAGCCAAGTGAAGCACAGCTCATGTTTAAGGATGTATTATGAAAGACATGAAAGGCACAGTAATGGTAGAGAGGACTTTTCACATACAAATTGAGAATGTAATGAATGATCACCATGGAATTAAATTCAAATTAGCACGTATTAAACACACACTTTTACATCTTATTGTTCAAAGCTGAATTATATATGAAATGTCACTTTTGTCTTATATGTATATATCTGAATCCCTAAGTTAATCTTATGATCTGGAGTGTATAAACTACCATTATACTATGTGATCTACACACAATGGTTTAACGACTTCAGCACTCAACCTAGCAGGTCATTGAACTGAGTGGCTAATTGAGTAAAGAGCTGTTCTTCTATTAAATCCAAGGCACGGTTGAATGGAAGATGTCTATATGAATGGTGGAAGACACCAGGACTCCTAACTCCCCAGATTATGGCAGCATTTTTCCCCAGAGAGTTACTTATTTTTTTCAATCAATTTCCATTGGAGTTGTATGAAGGACAACATGAGACTGTATGTATGATACTCCCCCACGTTCTCCTTTAAACAGTTACCCTAATTACATATGATTGATGTTAAGGTGTCACTAAAATAATGGAAGAATTTGCAGTTGTTACTAGTTATTTAGAAAAGGATTGAATTGATGTAGTATGTCATTTATCTGCTGTTGAAATAGTCCCAAATACCAAGCTGAAAGTTGGTAGTTATGATAGTTTTATTTCATTTTTATTTCTATAGGCATAACTGAAGGGCATAGTTTTTTTTCCTCCTCTTAATTCAGTATCTTATTTTATGCTCATTAAAAGAGCAAAAGACCATGTTTTAGACCAATGCAAACAATATCACAGCTGAAGTGAGGTTGGTAAAGTATTATCATTCATTTATATAGCAAGATAGAGTGTTATCACAATTTCCCAAACTTCTTTCCAGATTTCAAATAAACTACTTCGATGTGACATACAAGACCAGATGTTTTTTTAATTCCCACAAATAGAACTCCATGGTAGGAGAACTAAATAGCTGGTTACAGCAATCACATTATCTTTCTGAAGGCAAAGAACAAAACAAACAAACAAACAAAAAACAGAATAATTGCTATAGGATAGACTTTTAAATATATATATGTTATATATATATATATATTATATATATATTACTTTTTCTTCCATTTATAGGTGAAGAAATTTTACTAACACAAAAATCCAGATGGTAAATGTATAATGAGGATATCTACAAGGTGGAACCTCGTCATTACTCTTTTTGCTTCTGTCCTAAATCAGTGAATTAATGTCTACAATAATTCTAAGTTGTGAGACCTCAAAGGGGAATTAGTTATGATTCCTGTTGAAGCTATAGAGATAATACAGTCCATAAGAGATAATTGCAAACACAGATTCACATCATGAAGAGTATCCAGGGAAAAATTCCACAGTTTCTCTAAAGGAACTGCAGAATTAAGGAATGTTAAGTGATATTTTTAAACTCAGATTAATAAGAAACTGAAATATTTGGAGAAAATTTTGCCTCATGTATGATATTACTTATTATATGTGTGCAGAAGCACTCCTCACATGGTTTATAGTCAAATAGGTGCAAGTTTTACTTAGTTTAGGTCAGTAATGATATAAATACAGACTAAAAAAGTTGGTCAATAAAACCAGAGGAAGAGATGCATTAGACAAGTAGGTTCAAACATGAAAAGGTCTCTAAAGGGTCAAATTTTAAACAGGAACAATTTTTTTTATAGTGATTAGTTGAAAGTTGTTTTGCACCAGAGTATTAAGGTTACTAAGTTTGACTTATGTCAATGGAATTCAGAGTCCTGTCCTTCAGTATGTTCTCCTCTACCATAAAAATTACTTTTAGGCACCTTATTTTTCATCTTCTTTGAGCAATATAGCCTCAATTTTTGTTTGCTTTTCTGACTTGATGATTAAAATTACTAAATTGAATCTTAAATATGTACTCAGACTCTAGTAAAAACTTGGTCTCCAGCCCACAGCACTTTTGGGAGGTGGAAGAACCTAGAGGGAAGGAAGATGGCAACTGAGGGCATGTCCTCAAAGAGTATTGTGGGACTCCAGTCTTCTCATCTTCCTTTCTCTCTTTTCTTCCCAGCCATTAGGTAAAAAGCTTGCTCCACCATGCATTTCCCGGCTGTAATATGCGAGGACCTCACAACAGCCCCATGGGGAATGGATCTGCCCAGGCTTGGCTCACCTCCAAAACTGTAAGCCAAAATGAACCTTCTCCTTGGTAATTGTTACTGCAACAGAAATATGACTAACAGTGCTCTATTTTTTTTCTCAAAGGCATTTCAATATAAGAAGTAAGCTAAAACAACCTATGACTTTCTTAGACCAATGTTGTGTTCCTGGTTCAAGATGGGCATTAGACCAGGAAGAGATAAAATGGGGAGATGTCTGAAGAGCTTAATTAATTATACACATGCTAGGGAGGTATAAGAGATACCAGCAGAGAAGACTTGAGAACTGGCTTCAACTTTTAATTTGTTACTGAATCCACATATAATTCAGTGAGCACAGGTTTAAAGAGTTCCAGAAGTGAGATATTTGAGAATAATTTATACACAAATTGTTGGTGGACTACTAAAATTCAGACACAGGGAGCTAGTACATATACAGGAACTGAAATACAATAATCCAAGCAAGTCATTACCATCATGAAGAAGAGACAGAATTTATACTTCACACTCATGTACCTAAAACAAACAAAAACAATAAAAATGCCAAGAAGACTCCAACATTCTAAAAGGAAAAATAACCCACAAAATTCTGGCTTGTTACAAGACCAGTTCTGACATGTTCCATTTTCAATCAGAAAGTTCTGGACATGCAAAGAAATGAGAGTATCACAACAATCTGCTAAACATCAGTCAATAAAAACTGTCTTTCAATGAGCCAGATATTATCTAATATAGCAATATTAAAAAAGTACAGGATAATGTGTTCAAACATAAATAAAAGTAATCCAATAATTTAACAAATCAAAGGATCTTAATATATCAATGGTAATTACACAACATTTGATTTTATCTTTGTACCAGTGATTGAACGCAGGGTCACTAAACCACTGAGGCACACCCCCAACCCATTTTAGTTTTTTATATTTTAACAGAGAATCACAAAATTGCTTAGGGCCTTGCTAAGTTTCTGAGGCTGGCCTTGGCCTTGAGATCCTCTTGCCTCAGACTCCTAAATCACTGGGATTACAGGCATGTACCCCTACACCTGGGAAAATATTTGAAATTTTAGAGGTGAATAATTTAGTAACTGAAATTAAACATTTCTCTAAATTAGCCCAACAAGAGTTTTGAAATTTTAGAAGAAAGAATTGGTGAACTTTAGGATAAATCAACAAGCAATCATCTAATTAAAAAAACAACAGCAAAATTGAACAAAAACAAACAGAATTTTATGGGTTAATGTGATCGTGTTAAATTTTCTGAAGTATGTGTAGTTGCAATTCCGTAAGGAAACAGAAAACTAAGAGGAAAGAAAAATGTCTAAAGAAGTAATTATTTAAATATCAAATCTTAAGAAAAACTATTAATTGGAGTATCCAGGATGCTTACATAACTCCAAATGGGATAAATACTGGGAATTGCATCTACACACATTGTATTCGCTCCAGTCAAAGCTAAGGAAAAAGTGTTAACCTGAAAGAAGTTTTATCACATTATAGAATAGTGGAAGATAAAGGGAGGTGAGTAACACATTCAAGAGTAGAAATTCTCCATCAACCAAGAATCCTACATCCAGTGAAACTGTCTTTCACAGATTAAGGGGAATTGAAGATATCCAAGATATCTTAAAATAAGACCACACACACACACACACACACACACACACACATAGAACGAGAGGGGGAAATAATTGCTGGCAGACCTGCATGACAAGAAATGCTACAGGAAATCCTCCAAGCCCAAGTTAAATAACATCAGTTGGTGACAAAGATCCACAGGAATAAATGAAGGACACAAGAATGGGAAAATATATGCAAAATATTAAAAATACTGTGTGTGAGTTAGAGTGTCTTGGTGTATGTGTGTGGACCTTTTATTGTTGCAGAATTTAAAATCATACAATAGTTTAAATCAAAATTGTGTTTGGTGGGTTTATGACGTGGGTAGATGTGACATATATGACAATCAGCACAAAGGAGTGGAGGAAATGGAGCTTTCCTGGTACACAGATAATGTAACTTAAGAGGATTGAGTCTATAGTATCTCAAAAGAGATGGTGATGTCTTAAAGGTACATTTTGCAAACCCAGTGATAACCACAAAAAAAGATACTACAAAAACAAGAAATTCAAAATTAAGTGAAGAGTGATTTAAAAGTCCAATAGTGTTTATTTAACACAATAGAAGGCATTAAAAAAGAAACAGAGACAAAATATAGGATATAGGAGAATATCATGCTAGGTGAGATAAACCAATCCCAAAAAACCAAAGCCCGAATGATCTCTGATAAGTGAATGATGATTCATAAGGGGGAGTGGGAGGGAGGCAAAAATGGAGAAAGGATGGATTGCATAGAGGAAAAAAAGGGGTGGGGACAGGGTGGAGGGAAGGAAAAATAACAGAATGAGACATACATCACTACCCTATATACATGTATGATTACACAAATGGTGTGACTCTACTTCGTGTACAACCAGAGAAACAACAGTTGTACTCCATTTGTGTACAACGAATCAAAATAAATTAAAAATAAATAAACAAATAAATAAATAAAAGTGGCAAATTGAAACATTGGTTAAATATGAATGATTATATAATCAATGTGAAAAGACAGGGCTTATCGAACTAGATTAAAAATAAGATCCAACTATTTGATGAATATAAAATATGCACATTATATTCAAAGATATAGGTAGGTTGAGGAAAATGAGTGACAAACATTGTGAGAATAGTCATCATAAGGAGCTGGAGTGACTACGTTAATATCAAACTTTAAGGAAATGAATTGTATTACAGACAGATATTTATTTGGGCCAGAGAGCCAACGTAACAGTAATGCAAAAAATCTGAATTTATATATGTCTTACAATAGACCCTCAAAATACAGAAGGCAAAAATTAGTAAAATTGATAGAGGAAATAATAAATTCAGTCTTACTTGAAATTACAATACTATTCAAGGAGTAGTTAATAGAATAAGCAGACAGAATCTTAACTAGAAAAGAAAAAAAAAGTATCCCTATCTTCTCACTGTCCATACATGAGAATTTTAAAAATGCAAATGCATGGAAAAGGAAAGTGATACTTCCTGTTGATTTTGCCTTTACCTTCATGATTATTCTCTGTATGGGATCTTTGCCTCAGTCACAGGCTGCCTACTTAGCCTGTAACTCAAATCTTTGTCTCAGTTACTGTGTAAGACTGGCAACAATGTGCTTAGCTTCCCATCTTCTTAGTCATGCATTCAGCTCAGTTTTTAGGCTCTTACACAGCCAGATGAGAAGAATAGTGCAGCATCAGTTTTCACAATTTTTTTCTATTTTCTTAAGTATCTTTTCTTTGGTATTATTACTTGCATTGGTAGCTCTCAAGCAACTCCCATCAGTTTTTTAAAAAGTGTCTGTCTTTTACAGGCAGTAGTCACAGTAATGAAGGCAGTAGTCTTTAGTAATAAGAAGAATTCAACACCAGGAAGTTAATGTGTGTGTGATATGCAGTGGTAAGCAATGCTATAGTCAAAACAGAAAATGCCATTAAGAAAACTGGGTCACATTGCTTCAGGACCTCTGATACAAATAATTTTATCAATTCTACAAAAACATAAATGTTTAATGAAGCTGGCTTTTCCAAATGGCTGATATTTCCTTTACGGATGTTTATATTCACAGGCATATCGAGTTCTATTGACTTGCAGTTTACTGAGCTCAGCATGATTTTCCTAAAAGTTTTGTGACTGAGCACCATGTTTATAAAGCTACTTGTGCTGCAGTTATGCCTCATAGAAAAAGAAAATAACATGTAAATAAAGCTACCTTAATCTTCAGCCAGGTGTCAAGATGATTAAGGGTAGAAGGGGGAAGAAAGAATGGGAGATAACTTCACACCTGACTGCAAAACTTCAAAACGACCCAATTTTTATAAAAATACTGATTTGAGTTTATTTAAGTTACAGTCATTCTCAAATAAATAAATTAAGGCTATTCAGAGTAATATAACAGAATCCAGAGTTGTCTTCACATGATATACTCAATGTCTCTAATGTTTTTTAAAGTACTTAGACAATGAAGAGCAAGAGAGTGTGACTCATTTGCAAGGGGAAAGAAAGCAATCAATAAAGAATGATGCTGAAATTTAAGGAAAAATAAATATATTTTCCAGTGGGGAAAAAAATCTAAAGGAATTGATTGCAAGAAGACTTTCACTAAAAGAAGTGTTGATATTTCTTTAATCTGAAGAAAAATCATCCAGGTAAAATGTCATATTGTTATGAAGGAATGAAGAAACTTAGTAATAGTAAAATCTTAGTGTGAACATATATAAATGTATGTATTTCTCTTAAATATTATATCATGCAAATTATTGCTTAAAGCAAATATTTGAACAATGAAATTCAACATTCATAATATATATGAGAAAATATATATAGTGATAGTAACCACAAAGGATAGAGATTGATAAATGAACACTAGAGTAAGATAGATTTTATATCTTATCTTTTTTGTTATTTTTTTTCAGTGTTGGGAATTGAATGGAGAACTTTATAGATGCTTGTAGTATTCTGCTACTGATCTATCTGTCCTCCCAGTTCTAAATTTTGTTTTAAATGAGGTAGTATGACAGCTCAGGTACGACCATAAACAATTAAGGACATACAGTTAACACAAAAATGTCCATTAAAAAAATAACAGGAAACAATTGAAAATGGAATAAAACAATATTCAAATAATCTAAAAAAAGGATTTGAAATGGAGAAGGGAGCAAAACAACAAAAAAGAGAATAAGCATACATGATAGATCTCAAATACAACAGAATTTACATTAAATGTTAATGGATTAAAAATTTAATTAAAGGTCAGAAATTGTCAAACAAATTAGCAAAACCCTACAATCTATTGTTTCAAAAACTGAACTCTGTACATCAAAAAGACTGATATAAAATGAACAAACATGGTAATTTCATTCAGATAATAAGTGTAAGACAACACAGTGGTTGTGTTAATATTGTTGAGATAGTCTTCAAGTAAAAGCATTGCTGGGGATAAACAGGATTATTTCATAATGATAAGAGTCAACCAATTGGTCAGACATAACAATCATAAACAGGTGTAGGCTTAGTAACAAATTCTCAAATACATGAATAAAAATTGAAAAAAATTAAAGGAAGAACCAGAATGTAATAATTAACATTTTATCACCACTCTCTCAACAATTGATAAAACAATGGCCAAATATCATCATTTAACATATAAGTGTTGGAACTGTACTATCAATCACATTTACCTAATTGTTATTTTTTAAATATTGTACTCAATAACTTCAGAAAGCAATATACTCAAGCATGTAAGTTAGTTTCAGGAAGATAAATCATAAAACTAGGCTATAACCAAGTCAATAAATTTCAAATATTGAAACTATATAAGCTTCATACTGAGAAATCAAGCAACAAATAATACACATCATGTAAAATTGGTTGCTTGATTTCTCAATATGCAGCTTGTATTAAACTGAATCAAAACAAAACATTTAATTTTTTTTGAGAAATTAAATGACATGTTTATCTACAGATTAAAGAAGCAACCATAGACCCAAATTTGAAAGATAAAATCATGCTTTATAAAAACATAAAACATTTTTCATATCATAGAAAGCAACAATCGTAAGAGAAACAGTGAATTGCAATAAAAAAAAAAGCTTTTCTTCAAAGGAAACTACTAGAATTAATGGGAAAACATAGAACAGAAGAAAATATTTGCAAAAATTGACAAAGGACAAGCATTCGTGCAATATACATTTCTCCTATAACTGGACAAAAAAAGGTGTTAAAACAAACAAAAAACACTGAATAGATACTTCACTGGAAAATCATATCAATATACATGCATGTGACAAAATATTCAACATTATTGTTTTTCATTGACATTTAGATTAAAACCAAAAGATGATACCAGTGTGCATCTACCAGAATGACTGTAATGACTTATACTGCCAAAGAATGAGCAAGGTTGTGGGGCAAAAAGAGTTTTCGCATATTGTTGATAGGAAAACAAAATGATACAACTAGTTTGAAATAAGTCCTGCTGATTTCTTGTGAATTGAAATATAGCCTACATTGTGATCCAGCCCTTCCAATCCTAAGTTTAACTCAGGAATGATGAAAGCATGTGTGCACAAAAGGATTTTTAAAGGAATTTTTATAATATCTTCATTCATAATTGACAAAATTTTATAATAATAATAGAAATAGCATATTGTGTTAAATTCATACAATGTATTCTTACTCAGTCATGAAAATTAGCCAACTATTGAGTCCCACAGCAATATGAAGGAACCTCAAAAATTTTAAATTAAATTAAATTTTTAAAATTAAAATTTTTTAATTTTAAATTATTTCTCTATAATTCTGTTTATATGAAATCTTATAACTGGTAAAAGAAATATAAGGAAAAAATAAGAATTCTATTGGTTTTAAAGATTGATATCTGACATAAACTGGGACCAGACATGAGGAAACTTTATACAGTTATGATAATGTTATATTTTTTGATGAGAGTTTATGTTTTTAGGTGTATACATTTTGGGAAACTGAATATACAATTAATATATGTGCATTTAATTACATGTAGATTATGCACTAAAATGGAACTATAAAGTACAATTTTCTAGTTAAAGATATTTATGTTTCAGTACATAGAGGGATGTTCACAGAACATCAGTCTGAAATTTACATTGTAATAACTCCAAATACAAAAAGATGTGATGCATGGATTAAAATATGGATCAGCATCTCTATACATGACAAAACAGGAAAATTTTAAGGGTAAATAAAATATAGCTGCAAACATGTAGGTGTTCATACTAATAGTCTATCAAATTTTTTGTTGATTTCTTAAGAAAAAGTTTTTACATATAATACTGAAAAGAAATTAATATAAACATCAGTCAAATGCTAGGATCAAAATTCCCTGACCAGTTAATGAAGACTAGGGCCCAATGCCACACATGACATTTCATCTTCTAGCTTTATTACCTATTTGTGAGAATAAGTTGGATGCTGACTTTCCCTCCAAAATAATAACTTCCCTTTGATCTAGAACTACAAAAGGCATTTTTTTGGGAGAGGGCAGTAACCAGGAATTGAACTCAGGGGCACTGGATCACAGAGTCACATCCCCTGCCCTATTTTGTGTTTTATTTGGAGACAGGGTCTCACTGAGTTGCTTAGAGCCTTGCTTTTGCTGAGGCTGGCTTTGAACTCATAATTCTCTTGTCTCAGCCTCACAAGCTGCTGAGATTACAGGTGTGTGCCACTGTGCCCAGCTATACAGGCATTTTTGTGTTTCACCTTTAAAAATGGGTCTTTAGTTAATATGATGCAGTGGAGAGAATACATCAGCTATAGACAAAAACAATTAGTTGAGATTTTTAAGTTAAAGCTTATCCATTATGAAGCCAGGGGATTGGGACAGGCAAATGTTTTAAGAGCTGAGTGTATGCAGGGGTGTGTGTTTAAGAGAGAGACTATAGGTTGAAATGTTGTCCTTATAAAATAGTTCTGAAAATTCAATATGGTAGCATATGAAATTGCCTAGTGTGATGCCTGGCACACAGCAAATATTCAAATGTTTTTACTCTTTCTTACATAAATTTTTAGATTCTAGGCAATCATTTTCTTATGTCCTAAGCTACAAATCTTTAATACCAGTAGTAATATGGACAAAAATTAACCATTTTGAATGGAAACCTTTAAACATTCAACTAAAGAATGCCAATGAAGTACTGTTTTATTAGATATTTTCATTAACGTGGCACTACCAGTACCAAGCCCCACAGAGAGTTCTATCATCAAATTCCAAAATAGCTTGGAGGAAATAGAATGTGAAAATGAATTGTGACAGAAACTCTATTAATAGCCTCTTCATTGCTTTACTGATGTCATGTATTTATCAGACTAAGAATGATCTCTAGAGATTACAGCACTTTGTACAAAAACAATAAGAACCCATGTGTACTTAAACGAAACTTTTATTCTTTCCGTAGAACCCTAGATTGAAATTAAGTCACATAGTGCTTTTTTATTGGTAATTTGTGTACTATAATTAAATACAAAATCCTCAGTGTAAAAGTCAATATTAGGGAGGCATATAAATCTTCTCAACCCAGGAGTCTCATTGACTTTAGGAGTTTGATGTGACATGCCCTTATTTATAATCTGTCCACTCCCATCTCACAGGACCTGTACCTAAGACCTACACATGAAAATTCCTTCCAGGTTTTGTCACCTCTCTGCATGGGACCACATTTCGTTGATTTTGACAAAACTATGAGGGAGAGTTAAATTCATGCTGCCAATTTCCCTCTGTTTTTCTTTTCCCTCAAATGAGGAATGTTGCTTAGAAATAATTAAGCATAAAGTATGTAAGGATTTAAAAAGCAGTGACTCAAATGGTATGTAAAATTGTGAACCCCATGGTCATGAGCTTTGTCATGAACATCCTTTAGCATAAAGCTGGTCTCCTGATGAGATACTGTGTTGTGTGGGATTCCATGATGTTGAATCAGTCTTTCCTTGTACTCTTGGATGGTGAAATTGGCTGGGTTGTCCAGGGAGAAAAGACAAACCTATCTCTGAATAGACAGAAGAGGTACCTACTGCTGTGAGAAAGAACCATCAATCTTTTCAAGAGAGGCTGCTTGCCTCCAAGAGGTTGGCTGATGTCCTCAATGATGAATGCTGTCAAAGGCAATGATGTCTGCTCCAAAAAGCAGCAGGGTGTTCAGGATAGCAGTTGTTATATAGGTCTTGCTCACTGAGAATCCATGTTTATGCACCCACAAACAGTCTCCTTCTCTGCTACTGTGGCTGCCCTCTTCATGTGTCCAGAGTTCCATTTCCACAGTGGTTAATGATTAAGACTGACTATTGTTAACTGGTCACATCTTTTTCTACTTGGTTGTTCGGTGACACTTTCATTAGGTGGATAGTCATATGAGACATATTTCTAAGCTATCTCCACACCTCTATGTGTCTTTACCCACACTCTAATTATCTCATAGACTATTTCTGATGAGGTGGCTAAGTTCACTGGCCAAGGGCCAGAAGTTTGTTCTCTAACCTTAAGCTGCTTCTTTCACACAAAGTTAATGAATTTAAGCTGCTAAAAACTTTATCGAGTGGTAAGTTTTCCCCCCATTTACTTCTTTTCACGGTCATCTTAATATAGCTACTGTTCATTTTTAAACTCTAATTTTCAAGTTGTACCCACAGGGTGAGTCAAACTCTCCACAAACTAAGGTCAAACTTTTCTCCCCTTCTTCCAGTATGGAAATGCTTGGCAGCTAAAAGGTGTAACATTGGGAAGGGGCACTGCACAATTATGGTGACTGCAATACATTCCAAAAATAAAATACTTGAGAATCAAATTAACAAAAGAGTTGAAAGACCTCTACAATGAAAAGCTACAGAACACTTTAAAAATAAATTTAGGAGAACCTTAGAAGATGGAAAGACCTCCCAGGTTCTTGGATAGGCAGAATTAATATTGTCAAAATGGCCATACTATCAAAAGTGCTATACAGATTTAGTGCAATTCCCATCAAAACTCCAATGACGTTCTTCAACAGAAAAAACAGCCTTGAAATTTATCTGGAAGAACATGAGGCCCAGAATAACCAAAGCAATCCTCAGTGAGAAAAGTGAATCAGGAAGCATCAAAATTCCATATTTTAAATTATACTACAGAGCTATAGTAATAAAAGCAGCATGGTACTGGAACCAAAACAGGCAAGAAGACAAATGGAACAGAGTAGAAGGCAGAGAGACATCCCCTCAAAAATAGAGTTACCTCCTACTAGACAAAGATGCCAAAAACATACGTTGGAGAAAAGATAGCCTTTTCAAAAAATGGTGCTGGGAAAACTGGAAATCCTGTGTAGTAGAATGAAATTTAAACCCTATCTTTCACCCTGACAAAACTCAACTCAAAATGGATTAAAGACCTAGAAATTATACCAGAAACACCGTGCATCCTAGAAGAAAGTGTAGGGTCAACATGCCATGTCAGCTTAGGAACTGACTTCCTTAATAAGACCTCTAAAATGCAAAAAGTAAGAATCAAGAATCAATACATTGAATGGAATAAAATTAAAAAGTTTCCTCACAGCAAAGGAAACAATCAAATGAGAGCAAATCTGTGCCACTTGCATTAATTTCCATGACATATAAAGAACTCAAAGCCTTAATATAAAAAATCAAATAACCTGGGCAAAGGAATTGAACAGATATGCAGAAGAAGAAATATGAAAAATCATCAAATATATAAAAAAGTTTCTTCATCTCTAGCAATCAGAGAAATGCAAATTAAAACTACACCAAGATTTCATTTCCCTCTGATCAGAATGGCAATTATCAAGAACACATGTTGGTGAGGATGTGGGGAAAAAGGTACACTCATAATTTGCTGGTGGGACTGCAAATTGGTGCAACCATTCTGGAAAGTGGTATGGAGATTAAAAAACTAGTAATGGAACCACCATTTGACTCAATTATCCCACTCCTTGGTACCCCAAAGATTTAAAATCCGAATTCTACAGTGACACAGTCACATCAATGTTTATAGTAGCTCAATTTAAAATAGCTAAGCTATGGAACCAACCTAAATGCCCATGAACACACAAATGGATAAAGAAATTGTGGTATATATACACAACAGAGTACTATTCAGCTATAAAGAAGAATGACTTTCAACATGTGCCAGTAAATGGATGGATCTGGAGACCACCATGCTAAGTGAAATAAGCCAGTCCCCAGAAGCCAAAGGTAGAATGTTTTCACTGTTATGTGGAAGTTAATCCCCAATAAGGGAGGATAGAGGAAGAATAGATATTCAGTATATTAGACAAAGGGGAATAAAGGTAGAGAAGGAGGGATAAGAATAGGAAAGACAGTAGAATGAATCTAACAGTTTGTCTCTGCATACATATTAATGCACTGTAGTGAATTCCACAATCATGTACAGGCACAAGACCTGGGTCCTAATTAGAATAAGATATATTCCATGCTTGTATAATTATATCAAAATGAATACTATTGTTATGTATAACTCAAAAGAACCAATAAAAATTGTGAAAAATCTTGAACTATCACACTGTTTTGCCATATCCCGACAAAAGAAAAATACTTAATATATTAAAAAAAAAATTCTGGTGACTGCTAAGTTGGTCTGGTTTTTGCCAACACAGCTTTCAGCTTTCCCATCTACTCAAGACCTAATCAAATTTGATATCAAATTATGATTCACCTCATTTACTGGAGTCAACTAATTTTGTGTCCTCTGTGTCCAAAGCATATAATTCATAATGTATAATTAAAGCACAATGATCATGGGTAAACTTTCTCTCTCAAGCCCAGGAACATTTAAGAGTAGTCTCTCAAAAGGTGTATGATTTCCCTAATGTAACTAGTTTAGGTCTTAGTAGTAACATAACCTTACTCTAGAACCTTGGGTCCACCATATGGTTCTCCCATTAGGGCCTTCTATAAGCCCCACATGTGATCTTTTTACACCAACATACTTCCAATGCAAAGAGTCTTCAGGATTATACGGTCCTAGTAGCAGTGCTGGTTCCACTACAGCCTGGATCTGTGGCAGGGCCCATTACTATTTCAAGCTCCACAAAGCTCTATTTCACTTCACTCATTATAGGGTGAGAGCAGCATTCCTAGGTGCAGAACCTGATGTTTTCAGAACATAGAATGCTATCTCATCAGGTAGCCACTTTCCTTCCCTTTTGTTGTGATCACAAATACAAAATGTAACCTTTTTTGTCTTGCTTTTGAGTGGATATTTCGATAAGCTTATTACTGGACTGTTGAAAACTTTACTGAAATGACAGGTCCTTGAATCATCATAGCGTTTATCTCCTGCCTGCTAGAGAACATGTCTCTTTCCAAGGCCTCAGGAGTACTATTCACCTCTTTGGTATCCTTTCTAGTAAGTATGATGTTACAGATGTAAGGGACCAATATACTTTGTGAGATGGTTAGGAGGTCATGATTTTTTTGGTACAATATTACAACAGAGGAAAAGGGCATTAACTTAACTCTAGGTAAAATTGTAAATAGATATTATTGACTATTCAACATGAATGCAAATAATTTTTATCATATTTCCAAAAGATTAAAAAATAATGCATTCACTAAATCCATAAACTCATGCCATGCATTGGAGGTCTTATTAATCTGCTCTGACCACTCATAGCAACTATAACCAAAGCTACTACTTGATTAAGATTCCAGCAGTCTTCTGGCATTCTCTAAGATCGATGTAGTTTCAGCAGGGGTGAAACTGGCAAATGTAAGTGGAGATAGGTGAAGAACCATTCCCACTGCATCATTTAGTTCTTTGATGGTAGAAGTAATCTTCATCATCCCCCTAGAACAATTTTTTTTTAATGAATTCACTATCTTAGGTTGGGAAGGGGGTTCAGTTTTAGAGATTTAGACTGTCTATGGTGGGACATAATGCAGGGGCCACTCCAGCTGCCAAGTGCATTGTATGCACTTCTCCAGTGGGGAAATGACCAATGGATGGGATTGTGGACCCAGTGGAAGTGGGTGAGACATCATAGCCACGGCTGTCAATGAACCCAGCCTGTGACTGCCTCTCCTATCTCTAGCCTTTGTCTACAGAAAACAAACATTGATGAGACTTGAGCAAGTCTGCTTCCCTCCTCACCAGCATATTCTTGATGGCCCTGGTGAATGGTGTGTTGTTTGGTTCTCTCATGATACTTAATCGTCTGCCAGACCTTCTGCTCTCTCATAATATATGCATTCCAGCATACCCACTTTCTTCAGCATCTTCTACCTTTCTATATAGTCTTCTTCATGGCAACTTAAGAATCTCCAATTATCTCAGTAAAGCCCTTTGTTTTCTCCAAGCCTCTAAGACATCACTTGTTATAATTTTGATATGAGGTGTCCTCCAAACATTCCTGTGTAAATGCAGGAATGTTCAGAGGTGAAATGATTGGGTTGCAAGGGTTATAACCTATAAACTAACTGGATGGTAACTATAGGCAGGTGGGATATGGCTGGAGGAGGAGGGTCACGGAGGGCATGCCCTGGAAAGGTTTATCTTCCCGGGGCTCCTCCGGCTCACTTCCTGGCCACCATAAAGGAGTAGGACCCCTCTACCAAGCCTTTCTTCCATGATGTTCTGCCTCAACTTAGGCCCAGGGCAATGGAGTTGTCTGACCACGGAGAGAAAAGCTCTGAAACAATGAATTCAAAGTAAATTTTTCCTCCTCTAAGTGGATCTTGTCAGGTGCTTTTGGTCACAGTGATGAAAAGCTGGTTAACACATCACTTTAGCAGGGAGTTTGATTGAAATCCTGGGATCCTTGCCAAAATATTAAATTGTTCTTCAAAAACGTATACCCAAAGCAAAGACTTTCAGCTATTCTCTATCATATTGTTAGGATGTAGCCCTAGTGGTGGGCCTGGAAACCAGGAGGGCAGGGGAATGTTTACTATGGCTGCCACAACAAAATATCATGGAACAGATAGCTTACAAAATAAAATAAAAAAAAAAAAAGATTAAGAAGGTCAAGGTTCATATGTTTTCTCTGACATGTGGGATTTGGAGAGGTAAAAGGAAAAGAAAAGTGGGGGAAAAACTAAAGAGAGATGAGTAGAATAGAGAAGAGAGACCAGGGAAGGGAGAAAAAGAGGGAAATGGGAAATACTGGGAAATTATATTGGCCAAATTACATTATTATATTGTGTGATGGATGAATATGTAAAACAGATGCCACTATTATGTACAATTATAATGACCAAGGAAAATGTGGAAAAATTAAAAATTAAAAAAGTCCAAAATATGAAAAAGTAAAAAAAAAAAATTTTCACAATTCAGGAATTTTGAATTTCAAGATCAAGCTGTTCATGGATTTCATTTATCCTGAGGCTTCTCTCCTTGACTGACAGATGGTGATTTTCTTGCTCAGTTTCTCTGTATCACCTCAACTCTCTGAATACACATATCTGGTGTTCTCTTTCTCTTCTTATAAGGCCACCAGACTTGTTGAATCAGAGCACCACCCTTATGATCTCACTCAATTTTAATATCTCTTTAAAGGTCCTATCTCAGAATACAGAAGCATGGGCGTTAGGACTTCAACATTCAGATGTTGAGGAAATCCTGTTGAATATATTACAGGGCGACAGCCACCCTTTTCCTTAGGAAAGTCCTCTGTTTATCAATCCACAGAAGAAGGTGATATCTCCTCCTATGAAGAGATGAGTCACTTCCACAGAATAAAAACTCCCCAGGAATATCCATTCACATTACTCTATTTTCAGGGTTTTGTATTTTCACTACCAGAATTCTAATGTTAGCATTACAAACCTGCCTTGCTTAACATCTCTGGAAGTTTACTACTAATACCTGTCTGTTTTTCACTTATCCCTGCTCTTCTACTAAAGAACCTCAGGGTGTCTATCTAAATTATTAAAAGTTCCCTTTGACTTACCTATTAGCCTCTATCTGTGAATAGTATACAATTTCTCATTATTCCTCCATGGGGTCAATGTTATTTAAAAATCGCCTGCCAGTTTTGCTGTTCTTATGAGCATTGTTGTCCCCTTATATTTCAAATGCTGGAATCAGCCAGCACTTGCACCTGCAAGGGCTCTTCCCTTGATTTCCTGAGTTATCACTCAGGAAATCTTTAACAAGGAGCTATCTGCATCAATATAAAACTCAAACAATCTTTGCTTTGCTACCTGGACAGCAAGTCAACTAATTCTCTAGCACCATTGTAATGCCTTTTTTGCTAAGGCTGCTCTTGATATCATCTGTTAATTCAGGTCCTCCAAGAAGTAGGACCGTAAGAAGTAAGAAGAATAGTAGATGTGCAGAGAATGTACTGGGAGAAACTCATGTGAAGGCAAAGGGAGCAATCAGAACCTCCAGCCCATTATTTTCTGCAAGGGAGGGAAGACTAAACAGACAGTATCTCACACAAATTGAGTCAGGATGACTAGGGCTCCTTGAGCCAAAGTTGCTCTCTAGAGTTACCCTGAGCATGGTAGCAATGGTCCAGCCGTAGTACCGCTACCATGATTTAGTCTTTGCTTTGGAGAAGTTTGCAGAGAGAAAGCATGATCTTTTCATGCACAGTAAGGGATTCTGGGGCTATAAATCAAGGGTGCATCCTATCCTGTCTTCAAAAGAGGTCAGAGCCTACATTTTCATAATATAACTGCATGTGACACAAGGAAGTAACAAGAATGTAATTATCAGGGTTCCTTAGCTGAACAGAAACATATATACATATACATACAGACACAGATGATTATAAAAGGGGATTTATTAGATTGACCTGCACAATCAGAGGCTGTATAATTCAACAATGACCATCTGCAGGTTAGAGAGCTGGAGGAACCAACAGTTGCTCAGTCAGACCAAAAAGATGGAACTTCAGAATAAAAGAGATCAATGATGCAGTCTGGGTCTGATACTGAAAGCATGGAAACTCCATGGAGAATGACTGGCCAGATTCCACTTTGGGAAAGTAAAGGAGCTATATCGGGCTTGCATCCACTGCTGCTTCCTTCTTCCTCTACTGTAGGTTCTTCCAGCTCCCAGCCTATTGGACTGTGCCGCCCACATTCCAAGTGACTTTCCCCCCTCAGTTTCCTATCCCATACGCCAATTATCTCTGGAAACACCCTTTACTGAAACACCCAGAACTCTCTTTATCCTAGACCTCTCTTAATCCAATCAAGTTGACAGTACAGATTAACCATCACAAAAATTATTTAAAGAAATTTAAACAAAGGGAAATGGATGAGAAAAACTCAAATGAAAATAGACATAAGATCATTGGAATATGCTACAAAATCTTATAAAACTGTGTTAGGGAAGGAACACATCTCTCCTTATTAGAAATGGAATAATTATCCAGTATGTTAGGAAATAATTCCTACTGACCCTGATTCTCAAGTCATTATCACAGTAGTATCTATTTGATATCCAAAACTACCAAGTTTGTGTGAACTTACAGTAGATTATTTTAAGCAAAATTATAAAACAAACTTTCAGAGTCCTAATAACAAACAGAATACATCATCAGTCATATGATGCAGTTTCACCAATAAAGAAATATATATAAGTTGTTCTGATGAATTAATCTATTCCAAAAACTTTATCTTAAATCAAGGTCATGCTCTATAACTAAACTCCAAAACATCTGTAGAATAACACCTGTAACTTGCTTGATATCATAAATTTGAACTTATTAAATACACATATAGATGTTGCATATTTTTGGTAGTCTGATTTCACTAAATGATAAGATTTAAAGTGCCTAAACAAATGAATTACTCTACAAATGTTTTTATGAACATTCCTTTATTGTTTTTAGTTTATATTTTTATCAGTGTGTTATATATATACAATTGGAGTTAATTTTAACATAATAATAAAAGTATGGAATGTAATTTGCTCCATTTCAGTCCCTCAGACTTACCTTTTCCCTCCCTTCCTCCCTCCCCTTATTCCCTTTCCTCTACTTTACTGGTCTTTCTTCTATTCATTTATAATTTTTTAATTAGTGCTTTATAGATATACATGAAGGTGAAATTCACTGTGGTATATTCATCTATGTAAATAGGATGATTGGGTCAGATTCATGGCACCATTCCTCCCTTTTCCTTCCCTCCTCCCTCCCCTTCACTTCTTTTCCAGTATGTCATAGATACCCCATGTTTTCATGTTTTTTCATGAACATTATTGAAAAATATACATATAGTAGATATTACTACTAGTATATGGTCATGTATTCCACCAATTAACAGAATCTGTGCCTGACTTTCCCAACAGCCATCTAAGGATTGAAAGTGTGGTAAGCAGCTCATCCAAGTATGGAAGGGTTGTTGAAGCAGAGTTGTTGAACAGGGCCAAGACTTTCTTAGACAGGAGTTCAGAGCTCATACCCACAAAATGACAAACCAGCAATTGAGGCTTCATGATTTTGTTTCCCTTAAGGCAAGGTTGCAATAATGTTAACTTGAAAAGTGTGAAAGTGTAACTAATCTCCCACTTTGAGTGAAGTACCTAGAGAACATGTAACTTCCCATAATGGACTGTCCAGGTTCAATCCTTTAAAATAAACAGGTTACCCAAAGTACTCCGAGGTAATTGAATGGATTGATTTGTTCTGTGGAGTTGTTAACTCTGAGCTGAAGGACACTTACCCAAAATAATTTTGACCTTGGAATACTTCATTTTAAACAATTATTTCTAACAGTAATTATGTAGAAGTGCCAGTTCCCTCTTAAAGCTACCCCTAATTTCTGATAATAAAACCATATCATTTAACTACAAGTGAATGTTTCAACTGTTTTCGCTTTCTAAGGGGACAGAGAAGAACACTTAGCTCATCCAAAAGTGGAATGAAATCATCAAGGTTCATAAAACTAAGGTAGGTCAGGAACCAAGTCTCTCTTTATTACAAATGGAGATTATTATCCAGTACATTAGGGAATCATCCGTAGTGACCCTGATTCTCAGGGTATCATGAAGGTAATATCTGTTTAGTATTGAAAGCCAGAAAGTTAATGTGAACTCATAGTGAATTTTCCAACTAAAATCATGATAAAGAATGAAAATCTACCATTTATTCTGTGTCGTTCAGCATGCACTGTGATGATCACACAAGACATCTCTCTTTCTCAATAATGCCATGAAATGAGCAGTCTTGCTCCTTTGATGAATGACCATCCAGAAGTATAAGCAGCATGTTCTGCAAACCACAACCCCAAGGTAATGCAACTGAACAGTGGAAGACCCAGGAGCCAAATTCTATCTGGACCAAAAGCCCTGTGCTTTTTCTCTATTCCTACTTCTTCCCTTCGAAGGCTTCATTAATATGAGGACATTTGTGTGCAAATACATTGCTTGCTTACTGACATACCTACATGCTTTTAACTATATTCTCTAATTCGTCTTGACTACAAAACATATTATGGAATTACTTAAATTTCTCATGGAGTGCCAAATTTTGCAATAATTTTGTGGTTATGTTGACACTAATTTTTGCCATCCTTCATAAAATTACTAGTCTTGTGATTTCAGGACGAAGGAATGCTGAATATATCAAACAAAATATTTTGGTCCTAAGACATTATGTAGATCATATTAACATAGATGGTCATCTCAATCAATACCAGTTGTGATCTGTTGCTTTCCAAAAGAAGCCAACCTCTGTGAGATCTATCTTCCTTGGCACTGTCTGTCAAACTGCCAGTGGCAGATGTTTTTATCATCTAAGTGCAACAGTATCTTTTCCTTCCTGCAAATGAGTTTAATGAGTCTGATACCCAAACAGTGCCAAGGCATTGCTCATCAATCACACCCATGGTATTTAACTAGAATCTCCAGACCCTGCACCTTGACACGCTGTTCTTCTTTCAAACAATGATTAAAGAGGTTAAAATGTGCATAGTGGGAGACACAATACCCCTTAACACTCAGCATTGTTTGTGTAATATCTGTAAGTTTTTCTTATTCTCTTTGGTGCTCAGAGAAATCTGTTAAGATCACTGTTTGCTTTTTCTACTATTGCCTAGAAGTATCAATTTGTTGTTTTAGGAAAGAAATGAAATGAGTGTTTATATTGATATTTTTTCACAGTGATGGTTTTTCATGATTAATAATATTTGTGCTTATTTGCCCAGCACTTGAGTCTATGATGTTCATGTACACTTGCTAATTTGTGTGAATGCTGTTTTTTGTGTTTGATAACGTCTAAGGCTATGGGATTTCTTCTTCCCACAGTGAGAGAGGTTCAAGTCTAGAAACTTTTGCACTATGTTTTGGCTTGTGCCCTACCAGCTAATAGTCAAGTGCAAGTACTTGAAAGTCACAATTTTCCCATTATGTTGATGGATTTCCAATACATATGGAGAAAGACATTTCAAGCGGTGTCCCTAGAAATTGCATGATGAACTCACTTGCAGGCATTTTATATGGAATATCCTATACATTCTTTGTTATAATAATGATAAATTATATAAATCTATAAATGTATAGAAACTATTTGATGTCAATATTATTATATCTCTACAAATAAGGAAAATTAAGTTCAAAGAAACTAAGCAACTTACCTAAAGATAGAACTCTACTACATTTTGGATCCTGGGGTACAGCTGTAACTGAATAGTCTACCTTAAAGTATTAAGATAAATTAGGGCATAATCACAGTCTTCAAAATAATATCTACTCATAGAGTTGTAGCAAGGATTAAAATATCAAAGGCATAAAAACTTTATTCAAAATAAAATAATAATAGTATTAATTTTATGTAAATATTTGTAACTTTCACTATAAGCTGCATAACAATTGCACAATCAGAGAGACAAGGTATCTAGAAAAATAAACACTTTATAACAAACTACATTAGCTTCAAAAAACCACAAGTGTTACCTGAGTTTAAAGGAGGCATGGACCATATTTGAGTGGGGGAAATTGATGTGGAATGCAGAAAGTAACCTTGCAGATGGACCTTGAAGAGTAGGTGAGATTTCAAAAGAAGTCAACACAGAGCAGATACAGACTTTCCAGACCTCCAAGGAACTTAATAAATTTTGTTTTCCATAGGCTAATTTCAGTAATTTATAAGGTATTTCATTTCTCCTAGCCCTCCAGCATGGTTCAGCTAAATTAAGTGCTCTTTAACACTGCTCCTTATTAAAAATTATAATAAAGAATATTATTCCAATTCATTATGTCTGTGGAAAAGACAAAAATGACAAGGAACCCCCAAGGCAACATTTTCAGTTCTGGAGAAAAAAATATATAAAGAACACAAGCTTTCTCTTTAGGGTGGGTGTGATCTAACAAAACACTTCTAACAAGTTTATGGATTATAGCTAGCTACACACGTGCCCTGTTGTCCTACCTGGACACTTGTACAGGGAGGCCTGGACAACTAGGTTGTCTCTGATACTCATCATAAGGAGGAGGCCGGGGCAGCAACTGCAAAGGATCAACATAAGGGCCAGGCTCTGACATCTTCTGTTGTCTACAACCATCTCCTATCCGTCAGCACAGAATCAGTCTCTCATTGTCCTTCCCCTCTAGTAAATCAGAAAGGAAGGGTCAACATTACTGGATTATTTCCCCTGAAGACTCCGAGTCAACTCTCTCACCTTATTTAAAGTGACACATTTGGTACACATGATTGTATTTTTAGCTGGAATAGTCCACTGAAAAACACAATCTATGTGAGCATTCTAAGAAACAGTTAAAAGAGAAATGGAGCCTATTGAAAAGGCACTGGGATGACCTGATTTTTGGACAGAGGGGCTTCCTAATTAGAAGGTTGTTGGAGTAGAAAGATTCAACCTGGAACCTGCGTTTAATTTTCATTGCAACATAGAAGTGCAGGAAGTGGTAGGGTGCAAGTCAGTGCGACCATCCATAGGAAGCTCTGTCAACAGAATTTAGGTTAGTAACGGAGAAAAGGAAAAGATGAAACACACTGACCACCACCCCAGCTTTTTCTGAAGAAGGTTCCCTATACCCAGCATTTCAGTCTCTGAGTAGCAATTTTATCTACATGACACTTTGGGGTCTGTAACTCACTCTCCTGCAAACTCTTTAACATTAGCTCAGCCTGACCATGTGCATTTTCAATTTCCATGCCAGACCATAGCTGTGAAGATAACTATCATGCAAAATCATTACTTCACCTGGACCTACCTTCATCTGGACCCCCTTGTATTATTCAGAAGAATGAAAGTGTGGCCTGATCAGCTCACTTTCTCATATGCCAGAATGACTGCTTCCAATGCCCTTCACTTCCTTCTCCTCCATTTGCCTACCACCTTTCATATCACTCTTAGCCAATGACCTCAAATTTCTTTAAAGAAAGTATCAGTCATCTTTCAAAACCTCATTCATCTACCTCTATACTAATTCTGAGTGAACTTTCTTATAACCAACCTAAACAACTATAAGTAAACTGTCTTATTACCAACCTCTTTCTTCTTATAACCAAAACCTTAACAATTCTCTTCTTTCCATATTTAGAGCAAGACTAACCTTTGGTTAAGGATTTGAGAAAGTCCTTCCATGGAGGGCTGGAAGCAGATAGTGCTGCTACAAAGGGAAATACAGCTCAGTAGAGGGAATTATTCTTCTCCTGGGCATGCAAGTGAGACAATTATAAAAGTTGCAGGGGAAGAGAGGAGAGGAAAGAACTAAAATGTTGGTGCATAATATCATACTCCATCAAATGGGTGTGCACACGCGTATGTGTGTGCATGCATGTTATTCACAGGTCCTACTAAACAATCTGAAGGAAAGAAGGAAGAAATTTCTATAGCATACACCATGGGAGAGGCCATGGTGAGCTTACACCCACATGCATTGCAGCTGAGATTGGCAGTATCTACAGCTCACTTTCAAAGTAACCCCTCCCCTAGTTACTGGGTGACTGACACACATAACATCCCTTTAGATTGAATATCACAGACATGGAGAAGAACTTTTCTTGAGAAAGATATTAATCTCTGTTATGAGGAAGAGTTCGTTGAAAAATACATACATGGATGAGGAACCACATGATAATGATGGGGAAGAGAAGAATTTCCCAGAGGAGGGACCCAGATGGGCCAAGTGTTAGGGCCTAGGGTGTGGCTATTGGAGAGCTCTCTGAAAAGACACTGAACATCCAAAGTACTGCTTTTGAATAATGGGAAAAGACATAGGCTCAATGGCTTTTCTCTTTTGTTATATATTATAACTCCTTCAACAAATGTCGAGCTTCCGTACAGCCTTGTATGGTGGTGAAACCGAGCAAGAGTGCAGGAGCCCTGTGTCCCACATCTGCCTCTGCTTCTGGGCAGAGGCTCGGCTATGGTAAGGATATGATGTGAGTTTGCTCCTGCAAGACTTCATGCATTGAAATATTATCCCCACTGTGAGGACTAATTTAATCCAGCCCTGGCATTTGGAGTTGGGGTCCTTGGAAGGCAATGAGCATTAGATAACATCAGCAGGGCAAGGCCTCCATGACTGAACCCTAGCAGCTTTATAAGGAGAAGGAGTGAGTCCAGAAAACACAGATACATGCATGCATTCTCCCTGTCTCTTGCCACGTGATGCCCTGACCCAGTAAGAACACCATCACCAGGTGAGGTGCTGAGAGCTTTCATATCCAGAACTCTGAGCCAAAGTAAACCTCTTCCCTCATCCCTTCTGCTGTCTGTGGTATTGTTACTAGAGACAGAAAATGGACCAACACAGGCTCTGTACTGTCAAGCAGGCTGGTTTCTGAAAAGTGGGGGAGGAGCATTGGGAAGGTGAACAGGTGTAGTGATCTTAATACTATGGAGACTTGGTGGGGAAGGAGAAGAGGATGGCATGGAGAAAGCTCAGGAGGAATTGCTACGTTCAAAACATTTACTACTCTCCACTAGAGGCCAGGGGGAATGGGCAGCCTCCATCTTCATATACAAGTTTTTATTTCTGTTAAAGGTGCCACTGTCATAGGCTTAGTCCCCCCACCTCAGTGGGGTGTCAGTGTCCTCATCCGAGTAATTACCCATAAAATTTGCCATTGATTTCACTTCATCGTCTCCTTTCTACTTAATATTTAAATTATCAGGCATCTACTCAATGAAAAAAATAATAATGTCTCTCAAATGTAGTTCCACCTCTGCTCCTTACAAGCAAGAGTTCAAAGAATCCCTTCCACCAGTCGTCCTCCAGTGACTCCAGGGAGAGGGAGACTGTCAGAACCTACTGAGCAGTTTTCTTTGCCACCCACTCCTATTCCACAGGCTGCCACAGGGAGCATGTTCATGTGTGTTTGCATATGTGTGTTTGTGTCTGCACATGTATGTCTATACATGTGTATATGTGTACATATGTGTACACATACTAAGTAAATACTAAGTAAATCTACATTTACTTAGTTTGAACCAGGCCGGGGTTTTGGCCCAGGTTGAGAGACTCATTTCCACCACTGTGTCACATCAGTTTATTTCACACCACTTTAGCCCAATTTCTTTTTTTTTTTTTTTCATTTTTTTTTCTTCTTTTTTTAAATTTACTTATTGATTCATTGAACACAAATGGAGGACAGCTATTGTTTCTCTGGTTGTACAAAAAGTAGTCACACCATCTGTGCATTCATACATGTACACAGGGCAATGGTATCTGTCACACATTCTATTATTATTCTTATGCCCCCACCCCGACCCCACCCCTCCCTTCCCTCTATGCTATCTATCCTTCCTCCATTCTTGCCCCCCCCCCAATTCTGCATCATCATTCATTTATCAGAGAGACCATTCGACCTTTGGATTTTGGGGATTGGCTGATCTCACTTAGCAGAACAGTCTCCAACATCATCCATTTACCTACAAATGCCATAATTTTATTCTTCTTTATGGCTGAATAATATTCTACTCTTCCCCTTAAACAACACCTGCTCAGATCCACTATGAAATAACGGCCATGATAAGTGGGCCCTTCTAAAGTCTATCTTGGTGGAGGCCCTGTGTCAATCATTGTCTCCCCTTGGCTTCTCCTAGGTGTCTCCATGAATCAAGGCTGGCAGGGCTGGGGTGGTGACTGAGGGGATGAGCGCTTGCCTGGCAATGTGTGAGGCACTGAGATAAAATCTCAGCACCGCAGATAAACAAACTAAAGTCCATCAACAACTAAAAAAAATGTTGGGCACTTCATAATTCCCTTTACTGAGCTGTATTTATTTCAGCCAGTACTGGAATTAAAACCTGGCTCATTTTTTGACAATGCCATCTCTTTTAGAAGTATCATGATCTTTGAGACCCTGTTAACAAATTGAGCTGATAAAACCGCCTCTTTACGGATTAGTGTAAAGGTTCAATAAGATCTTAAATGAAATTTAAATCTTACCCATGACACGTGTCCACCGGAAGTCAGAAGGGAAACTGCACTACAGAGTCATTCCCAAATCCGCAGTGAGGCGTTAGGGAAGATGGAGGAAGGGGGCGCAGGGGCAGAGGAAGCGCGGCCCACAGTCCCTGGGCTCCAGACTTACCCAGCAGGAACACTGCTCCTTGGCGAGGTGAGTAATAGAGGAACCTCACCGAAACTTAATATTGAACTGTAAAAAATTATAGAGCTGCAGAGAGCTGGTGACTTGAACATAAAACCCAATACCTCAGACCCCGCCTGCTCTGGCCTCCAGGAGCAGCAGTAGAGCTGAGCAGGGAGCGCCCAGGAGGGTCGCCAGGCTGCAGGATAAGGACACTGAACAATAAAGAAAAATTGACCTTGGGAAATCTGTGGTCTGCTGAGGAAGGCCAATTAAAAAACAAACAAATAAATAAACAAAAAAGCAAAACAACAACAACAAAAACAAACAAACAAAACACCACGTTGCTAGGGAGAGCGTCTCAGTGAAAGTAAACCCCAGGCAGGCAGGTCCTCTGCAGGCAGGCGCAGAACAGACTAGCAGGCGAGGGAACTTTGAGGAGCCCTGGAAGCTCTCCCCATGCAACTTGCACAGCTGCAGAGACGAAGTACTGGGAAATCATGAAAGAAGTTACCAGTAGCCACAGAAAAAGTTCCAGAGGCTGCCTGAACCAGAGAGACTGAAATAGGCACCAAGAGCATTTTACCTGGTCCATTCGGCCTCGGGACCCCAGTGGAGAAAACTCCCATAATCGCTGGCAACCAAACCATAAGAACTACTGGGAACCAGCTCACTGCGGCCACACAAGGGCATCCATACGGGTGAAGGGGAAACCTGTGGAGGGTTAGCACCCACACCCTGAAAGTGGATTTTACCAGAAACCCCAGAGGTCCAGAAATCCAGCAGAGATTGGCAATGCCACACCAATAGGGGGCATGATCCAAATCTCAAATACCCACCAACGGAATATAAAACCCACTATAGACCAAACCCCCCAAACAGGAAACTCCAGTCTAGAACTCCGCATCAACCCCACCACAGAATTACCCAATTGGTCAGCACTCTATCCCACCCAACACTGGGAGACTGGAAGCTGAGAGCTACCACACCTGTCCCCCAGCTAGGTAAGGAACCTAAAGACAGGGGTCAAAACTAGAGTCAGAAATAAGCATAAAAAATGAAAATTTAACCTTGCCAACAGAATTGACCACTGCAGCAGAAATAGGCCTCTGTCATTAGGACCTTTTTTTCTTTTATTCATTTTCTTTGTATTTCCATTTTTCTTCCATATCCCCATTTATCTTTTAAATTTTAATGTTATTTCCAATTTTTTTCAAACATCACTTCATCATTTTGTATTTATTATTATTTGCTTTTTTCATTATGCATGATTTTGTGCATACATGATTGTGCTTGTGTGGTTGTGTACGGTGTCACTGCATGGATAGATTACACTTATACATAGTTTTTTCATATAGCTTTATTTACACATTAATAGCTCTTTCCTCTTTGTGTTACTTATTATCCTAAATTAAACTCAGGCAGGGTATAATTACGCACAGGTTCAAGTTGTTTTGATCTTACATTTGCTGGCTTATTAATACCCAGGTTCTGGGTATCTCCTCCTATCGTTCCTTCTTACGTTCTTACTCCAGTAGTAGCCAAAATTTCCTGTTCCCTCCTCTTTCTTCTTCTCATTACTTTCAGTTAATTTTTTATTTCTTCTTTTTACAGTACTCCTGCCTCTCCTATGATTACTTTTTCAAACAATTTGAATTTTCTCTTGCCTTCACACCCTGTTTTCTCTTACTTAAGAAATTGTAATCTTACTAAATAAATCACATAGTTTATATAATTCCTATCCCATTTAAGTTGTTGTGATTATTAATCAGTGGACAACATTGTAAACAACTACTGTCAAATGCCTGATCCAGTTCATGCTTTTTTTTTTTAATTATTGGTACTGTTGTTAAATGCTCATCCCACCATTCCAGTATAGGTGGCAATTAGTGTTATAAATGTTAAAGTAGACACCACACATTTATCTTAGGACTAAATATCTGTTGTTGACATTAGTACCATTCCCCCCACCCCCAACACTCTCTCTGAGAGGGGCTGGAAAGAGATTGGGACTCTTCAAGATCTCAGAGTAGAGATCCTCTGCTGAGAAATATTCACATTTCAAACAAGCAACAGTGAATCTCACCCCACACATGATCTAGTACCACCATAGCCTCAACATTACTGCAGCTCAAAGAATGGAGACAAAAACTGCAAACTAACAATCAGGACTCAAGGAGGAACAGAGGCCTCAGGTCCCACCCTTTGCCATTTACTCAAATGTTCCAAACAGAGAGAAATACCAGAACAAATAAGGTAATTACACACAAAAGAACACGCATGATAAAGAGGAAGGGGAATCTATCTCAATTGATGCACAAGTCCCAGACCTCTGAAACCATGAGAAAACAGGCAAACAAATATCCTGCCACATCTACAATCCCCAGAAAATGATCCTACTGATAGTGAAGTGGACAAAATTCTGGAGAAAGATTATAAAAAATGATTATTAAAATGATTGGTGAAGAAAAAGAAGACCTAAGGAATGAATTAAGACAGCAAATATAGGAGGTAAAAGACCATTTCAATATAGAGATAGAAACACTGAAAATAAGCCAATCAGAACACCCAGAAATGAAAGACAATCAATCAAAATTGGAAATTCACTTGAAAGTATCACTAAGAGATTTGATTGTGGAGATAAGAAAAACTATTCCTATTTTCTGATGATATGATTCTATATTTAGAATACCCAAAATACTCCACCTGAAAACTTCTAGAACTCATAAATTAATTCAGCAAAAAGCTGGATATAAATTAACACCCATTAATCAATTTGCATTCTTACACATCAGTGATTAATCAACTGAAAGAGGAATTAGGAAAACATTACCATTCCCAATAGTCTCAAAAATATTTGGGAATCAATCTAACAAAAGATGTGAAATATCTCATCCAAATACAAAACGTTAAAGAAAGAAATTGAAGAAGATCTTAGAAGATAAAAAGATTTCCCATGTTCTTGGATATGTAGAATTAATGTTGTCAAAATGGTCATACTACCAAAAGCACTATAAATATTCAATACAATTCCTATTAAAATTGCAATGATGTTCTTCATAGAAATAAAAAGAGCAGCTGGGTGTGGAGGTACACACATGTAATCCCAGTGGCTCAGGAGGCATAAGCAGGAGGATCAGGAGTTCAAAGCCAGTCCTAGAAACTTAGCAAGGTCATAAGCAACTCAGTCAGACCCTGTCTCTAAATAAAATATAAAAAAGAATTGGGGAAGTGCTTAGTGATTAAGTGCCTCTGGGTTCAATCCCTGATAACAACAACAACAACAAAAAAAAAAAAAAACAAAAAGCAGTAATGAAATTCATTTGGAAAAATAAGAGGCCTAGAATACCCAAAATGATCCTCAGTGAGAAAAGTGAAGTAGGAGGTATCATAATACCAGACATTAAATTATACCACAGAGCTATAATAACCAAAACAACACGGTATTGGCACCAAACAGAGATGAAGACCAATGGTACAGAATAGAAGACCCAGAGACAAACCAACTTGAATACAACTATCTCATATTAGATAATGGTGCCATAAAGCTGCATTGGAGAAAAGATAGTATTACAAGAAATAGTGCTGGGAAAACTGTCAATCCATATGTAGCAAAATGAAATTAGACACCTGTCTCTTACCCTGCACAAAACTGCACCCCATTTGTGTACAATGAATCAAAATGAAGTCTGTAAAACTTAACAAAACAAAGCAAAACAAAAATCACCCAAAGAGGATCAAGGACTTGGACATTACACCAGCGACACTGCAGTTACTAAAAGAAAAAGTAGGCTCAAATCTGCATCATGTCAGCTTAGGAAACTAATTCCACAATAAGACTCTGAAAGTACAAGAAGCAAAATCAAGAATTAATAAATGGGATGGTATCAAACTAAAAAACTTTTTCACAGCAAGGAAACAATCATTAATGTGAACAGAGAGTGTATAGCATGGGAGAAAAATCTTTCCCACCTGCACCTCAGAACACCAAAAAACAAATAGCCCAATAAAAAATGGGCAAAAGAACTGAACAGACACTTCTCAGAAGAAGAAATACAAATGGTCAGCAAATATATGAAAAAATATTCAACATCTCTAGCAATTAGAGAAATGCAAATTAAAACTACACTGAGATTTCATCTCACTCCAGTCAGTATGGCAATTGTCAAGAATTCAAGTAACAATAAATGATAGTGAGGATGTGGGGGAAAAGGTACACTCATACATTGCTAGTAGAAAAATTGGTGCAACCACTCTGGAAAGTAGAATGGAGATTCCTCAGAAACTTGGAATGGAACCACCATTTGACTCAGTTACACCACTCCTTAGTATATATCCAAAGGATTTAAAATCAGTATACTACAGTGACATGGCCACATCAATGTTTATAGTAGCTCAATTCATAATATCTAAGCACTTGAACCATCTTAGGTGCCCTTCAACAGATGAAACTATAAAGAAAATGTAGTACATATACACAATGGAATGTTAACCATAAATAAGAATGAAATTATGGAATTTGCCAGTAAATGGATGGAACTAGAGACTATCATGCTATGTTAAATAAGCCAAACCCAAAAAACTGAAGGTCAAATGTTTTCTCTGATATGTAGATGCTAACTCACCATAAACAGGGGTCAGGGGGATTCACTGGATTAGACAAAGGGGAAAAGGGTGAATGGAAAAAGGGAGGGAGAATGAAAATGGGAAAGACAGAAGAATGAATTAAACATAGCTTTCCTGTGTTCATATATGAACATACCACTAGTGAAATTCCACATCATGTATAACCACAAGAATGGGAAGTTATACTCCACATATGTATAATAAGTCAAAATATACTCTCTGCTGTCATGTATATCTAAAAAGACTAAATTATATATGTGTATATATATGTATATATACATATATATATATATATGAACAAAAAAAGAAAAAGAAATTAGAATTCAGTCCTTGAAGACAGAACTTCAGGCCTTTAAGAAAGAATATAAGCTTGGATACACAGAGTGCAATAAAGGGTAAAAAAAAATTTGAAAATTTTCAAAATATGCAAGAACTCTTGAACAACTTCAAGAGAACAAACTGAGAATCACTGGGATAAAAGAGGACATTGAGATAAAAACTAAAGGCATTAAGAACATTTTCAATGAGATAATTACAGAAAATGTTTCCCATATCAAAAATAAGATATATATTAACATACATGAGATATACAAGACCCCAAATAGACCTAATCAAAAGAAAGTTCTCCAAGACTTTATAACTGAAATTCCTAACCTAGAAAATGAGGAAAGAATTTTAAAAGCTTCAAGAGAGAAACATCAGGTCACATTTAGAGATAAACCAATAAGTTTCATGTCTAATTTCTCAATTCCTATGCTAAGATCAGGTATGTATGGAATAAGATATTCCAAGCTTTAAAAGAAAAAAAAAGCTGCCAGCCAAGGCTGCTATACCCTTCAAATCTGAGTTTCAAATTTGAGGGGAAATAAAAACTTTCAATGACAAAACTAAACTAAAAAAATTCATGACCACAAAACCAATACTAAAAAGAATATGTAAAGATAAACTGCACTTAGACTAACCAAAAAGCCAATCACAAAGCTCCCAGATAGGGGAAGATCAATAGAAGAGTAATCTAAATGAGAATCAAGACAGCATTAAATGTAGCAAAAACATCAAAATGGAAAGAAACCACAAACATATCAATATTAACACAATGTTAATGATTTCAGCTCCCTGATTAAAAATCATACATTAGCAGAATAGATCAAAAAACAAGATTCAACTATATTCTGTTTACAAGAGATTCATTTCATAGACAAAGACACTCACAAGTTAAGGTAAAAGGATTAGAAAAAAATTCCATGCAAACAGAATCTGAAAACAAGCTAGATTAGCTATTCTCATAATTGACAAAATAGATTTCAAACAAAAGTTAATCAGAAGAGATAAAGAAGTCCACTGCATCGTGGTAAAATGAACAATAAAACAAGGATATATAACAGTAGTAAATATTCATGCCCCAAATATCAGCACACCAAATTATGTTATTAAAAATACTCCCTGACATTAAGTCCCAGATAGATTCTAACACAATAATACTCAGTGATTTCAAGGCACCTTATCACCAATAGATAAGTCATCAAAACATAAAATCAATAAACATATTTGCAACCTAAATCAAACAATAAATCAAAAGGACCTAATAGACATCTACAGAATATTTCAACCCCAAACAGCTGAATATAACTTTTCAGAAGTACATGAAATTTTTTCCAAAATAGACCATATTCTAATTAGGCCACAAACTAAATCATAGCAAATCTAAAATTTGATATAATCCCATTCATTGTAACAGATTAAAATGGAATGAGACTACAAATCAATAGCAAGAAAAATAATAGAAAGCAATAAATACCTCTCCATGTATTTAATAATACTCTTTTGAATGATGAATGTATCAAGGAAGAAATGAGAGTATAAATCAAGAAAGCCTAGGAAACAAATAAGAAGAGAGAAATAACATATCAAAATCTCTTGAATAATATGAAAATGGTACTAAGAAGAAAATTTATAGAACTGAGTGCCTACATTAAGAATCTTAGAGAGCTCCCAAATAAATAAGCTTATGTTCCACCTCAATGCCTTAGAAGAAGATGAAAAAAACTATTTCCCAAATCAGTAGAAGACATGAAATAATTACAATTAGGGCAAAAATCAATGAAATTGAGAATAACAAAACAATACACAAGATAAATGCAACAAAGGGTTGGTTCTTTGAAAAGATAAAAAACATTGATAAAGCTTTAGTCATACAAAGCAAAAGAAAGAAAGAAGATCCAAATAAATAAAATCAGGGATAAATAAGGACATATCGCCATAGGGCCTTCTGAAATCCAGAGGATCATCAAAAATTTCTTTAAAAATATATCCTCCAAGTAAACTGGGAAATCTCAAAGACAGTGACAAATTTCTATACACATGTGACATGCTCAAATAAATCTAGAAAGATTTAGAAAATCTAAACAGACCATATAAAGTAATGAAATTAAAACAATTAAAAGCCTTCCCCCCAAAAAACTTACAATAAGATGGATTCTTAGCTGAGTTCAATCACTCCCTTATACAAGAACTAATTCCAGTCTTTCTCAAATTATTCCATGAAATGGAAATGCAGGGAACACTCCCCAAAACATTCTATAAAGCCAGTATAACCATGATACCAAAACCAGACAAAGACATATCAAGGAATGAAAAATGCAGACAATACCTTTGATGAACATAGATGCAAAAATTCTCAATAAAATATTAGTAAACCACATTCACAAATTCATCAAGAAGATAATACACCACAATCAAATAAAAAAAAGAATACACCATGATCAAGTGGGTTTCATTACAGGGATGCAAGGTTGTTTCAATCTATGCAAATCACTCTGTGTAATTTACCACCTAAAGAGAATTAGTGGAAGGAATCACATGATTATCTCAATAGATGCAGAAATGGCCTTTGGTAAATTCCAGTATCCATTTGTTTTTAAAATACTGGAGAAGGTAGGATGGAAGGAACTTACCTCAGCAACCTAAAGGTCATTTATGACAAACCCAAAGCCAAAATACTGAAGGGGAAAAAACTAAAATCATGTCTTCTAAAATCAACAACAGGCCAAAACTGTCCACTCTCATTATTCTACTTAATATTATCCTTGAAATATTATGCAGAACAATCAGGCAAGAGAAGGAATTCAAAGGAATACAAATAGGAAATGACAAAGTGAAACTACATCTGTTTGCTGATGATATGATCACATGTCCAGAAGACTTGTAAAGAAATAAATGAGTTCAG
>JAJEJO010000088.1:1152873-1361754 GCA_020662805.1 Glaucomys volans
ACTTGGGAATTAATTTAACTAAGGAGGTAAAAACTTAACTAAGGAGATATAATGAAAATTATAAAACACTGACGAAACAATGCTCAAAGAAGAGTTTAGAAAATGGAACGACCTTCCATGTTCTTAGATGGGCAATTAATATTGTCAAAATGGCCATACAACCAAAAGCAATGACATTCTTCAATGACATTGATTCAATTACATTCTTCACAGAATTAGAAAAAAAAATCATTAAATTCATTGAGAACAATCAGAAACCCAGAATAGGCAAAGCAAGACTGAGCAAGAAAAGTGATGCAGGAGGCATCAAAATACCAGATCTGAAATTATATTACAGAGCTATGGTAATAAAAACTGCATGGCATTGGCATCAAAATAGACAAGAAGACCAATTGAACAGAATAGAAGACACAGAGACCAAGCCACATGCATACAGTCATCTGATACTTGATAAAAGTACCAAAAATATATTTTAGAGAAAAAAAAGTCTTTTTTAAGAAATAGGGCAAGAAAAACTGGGCAGCTATAGGAAAACAAAACTAGATCCCTATCTCTGATCCTAAACAAAAGTTAGATCAAAATGGATCAAAAATTTTAGAATTAGAGCAGAATCCTTCGAAATGATAGATGAACACATAGTGTCAACCCTCCATCATTATTGGTGCAGGCCCCAATTTCTTTAAGAAGACCCCCAAAGTGCAAGAAATAAAACCAAGAATGAGTAACTGGGATGCCATCAAATTAAAAAGCTTCTGTGTCACAAAGGAAATGAAGATCATGAAGAACAAACCTACAGAAAAGGAGACAATCTTGGGCAGCCACTTATCCAACAGAGGATTCATAACCAGAATATATAAAGAATATATAAAAACAAATAATGTAATCAACAAATGGGCAGAATGACCAAATAGAAATTTCTCAAAAGAAGAAACACAAATGGCCAACAAATATATGAATAAATTTTCAATATCTCTAGCAAGAGAGAAATGCAAATCAACTTAGATTTCATCTCACTGTAGTCAGAATGATGGTGTTCAAGGATACAAACAATAAATGCTGACAAGAATTTTGGGGGATAGGTACACTTTTCCATTGTTGGTGGGACTGTAGACTAGTACAACCACTCTGGAAAACAGATGGAGATTTCTCAAAAACCTAGGAATGGAAACACCATAGGACCCAGCTATCCCACTCCTTAGTATTTTCCCAAAAGAACTAATATTAGCATACTATAGTGATAGAGCCACCTTTATGTGTACGTCATCACAATTCATAATAGATAAATTATAGAACCAACCCAGATGTCCATGGATGAATAGATTAAGAGATTGTGGTATATATACACAATGGAGTTTTACTCATCCATAAGGAAGAATGAAATTATGACATTGCCTGATAAATGGGTGGAAATATGGAACATCATGCTAAGTGAAATAAGCCATACTCAGAAAGTCCAAGGTCAAATGCTTTCTCTTATGTGTGGAAACTAGAGTAAAATATAAGGAAAGGAGGAGGGATCAATAGGATATCATAAAGATACATGGAAGATCTGTAGTGTAGAAGAAGATAGAGAGGCAGAGTGGAGGGATGAGAAAGGGGAGGCAATGCAGAATTAATTCTTTAAAAAGTTGTATTGAGTATATATGAATATGCCACAGTAAATGTAACCTTTATGCAGAAGTAAAAAGAACCAAACAAATATAAATAAATAGATGAGTGAAAGGAAGTCTAGCAGAGTAGAGGAAGGAGAAGAGGGGTGAGGAGGGAGGATGGAAGGGAAAAAGGGGAAGATCATGAACTGCAATTGAGTTCCACACATGTATGATTTTGTCAGGATGAACCCAATTGTATGTATAATTGTAATGCTCTAATAAAAATAAAAATTTTTAAAAATCCTCACTGATAGAATGCTTCCATCTTGTAGCCACACCATTTGAAAGACATGGCTTATCAAAGGTAGGGACAGAAAATGGTCATGGGACAGGCCAGTACTTCAGCCAGAAGTATGCATACAAGCATATACAAGATCCTCAACTCCTCCCAGGGAAGACAACCCAAAGCCATCCATGCATAATCAGAGGAATGTTTGGTACCTCTCAGTGATTTATGGTAGGATCAACAGCAGGTATGTGTTTGACTTATATTTTAGAGAACCAGTAAATTTTTAATAAAAGAAAAAAATGTACTTCATTACATATTTGCAATGACAGAATAGGAGTAAGAAAAGCTCCATAAATAATCCAACTCAGAAGAAAAAAATGCATGCTAGTTATGAACTGAAGCAAATTCTAACATCCTGCTGGGCAGAGATTTTGTATATTTCTTGATAACTCTAATTCTGGTTCCTGAAGAAATCTGCCTTGTCCGTTATTCTACATGGCTCTTGCTGCATTCTTGGGGTGAATTTTCATTTTCTTTTAGCCTCTTTAATAATGTGAGAAACAGATGAAATGTTTAGTATGACCCTTCTACCCCAGACTTCCTTATGTCCTGGGACAACCTCCTAGTTGCTGCTGTATCCCTAGCACTTAACCAAATGTCAGGCACTAGTCAGTGTGTAGAGTTTTTCTCCTCAGAAAACAAATGTAAAACTTGTAAGAATGTTTACCTATTGAGTTTGGTTCAAGACATTTCTAAAATACTCTGAAGTCACATGTCTAGTAATGGTGTGTGAAGGATTCAATTTAAGGCAAAAAAATTGGACAACTTTAAATTTGTAGAATTGAGGCATCAGAAGCTTATCTAGGTAGAAATACTGCATTATATATTGAGGGAGAGATTTGGAATTGAGGTTAAATCACCAAATGAAGTGATAATTGTAATGGCGGTGGGTGTATAGAACTGCTAAAGTTGTACAACTTATAGAAGCTGATGGTTCAAACACATTGTCAAGTGAAACAGATGCTTGTGCTTGCTATTAGCACTCAAACATGTTAACTATTCAAAAATGAAATGTGATTTGTCTTTATTAAAAATGATGAAGTACCCTTGAGGATAGCTTCATCAGATCCATAATATTTATGAAAAAAAATGATTTATCTTTAGCATCCCCTGATTAGCACCACTTGACTGGGATCACTCCCTCGCTTGGCATTTTGAGTACTTATGCCAAAGCTAATTTGTGCTTGTTTGTATATTGCTTGGTAAAGTGTTTTAAAACTAGGCCTGTTTTGTACTAGCTACCCAAAACTAATTTTGAATTTCTGAGACTATTTTTTGTCCTTGTCACATTCATTCCATTTTTAAATTTCACAAGTGCTGTGCTGATAGGGCTTGCTAGATATCAGGCACTCTTCTATGTTCTTGGCTAATTTTATTGCATTTAACTTTTGTAATAACCTTGAGGGATAGGAAAATAACTTTCTTCTCCTGGTTAACAGATAAAGAAATTAAGACACAGGGGGATTATGGAATTTGTCCAAAGTCATGCATCTACTAAGTGATTTATTCAGAATTCAAACACAAGCAGTGTTTATTTATGCCCATGCTCTTAAATGCTATTCCCTGCATACTTTCTATGTGTTGAAAGACCTTAAGGATCCTAAAGAGACAAAGAAGAACTAGTTATACTCTACCTTTGAAAAAATACAGCCTTTTACCGTTCCATAATTCAGTGTGGTGTTCTCCATTCAAAGACAAATTCACCAAAAAATAGTTTTTCAACTTTGCATAATCTATTAAAACGCACAGAAAGTATCTTATTGGTATACACATAGTGAGTGATATTAGCTAATGCCCTCGCTTCTTGTCAAATTATGTAATGACCATGTTTATATTTTCAAATCTTATCTCTGAAAGAATCTCAGATTTAAAAAACTTCAAAAAAAATACAATGGAGTTCCCTTATATGCCTGTTTCCAGTGTCCTGTAACTGGAAAATGCTGTGTAATAAAGTGTAATTATAAAAATTAAAAAGTAATGATAATTGTCATAATACTTTTAATTAAATTTTAGACTTTATTCATATTTCTCAAGTTTTTCCACCAGTAGCCTTATTATTGTTGTTCCAGTTTTCCATCTAGAAATCTCCCTCTTTGTAATGAGTTAACGTTTTGTGATTTGAGTGAATGGGTTCTTCTGAAATTTAGGCTTGCAAATTTTGCACCTGTGGGTGGCTCCTACCCCAAACATCAGTATGCTGATGTTATAATGGTGACTTCCTATTCCCTTCCTATTCCCTGTTCCACCTAATAAAGAAGGTGGAGTTCTTTGTAAGAAAGAACTGTCTCATCCCCCATTTATTTCTTTGTGTAATCATTGATTTTGATAGGTAATTTTTAATATTTATTTTTGGGAGTTATAACCTATGGCTGTTGTTTTATTTTATGAGCCAAAATAGCCTGGGACCTTGGCAGCCCTTTCGGTTTGGTCCCATACTCATTTACCATTCCCACCTGTCCTCACGTATGAGCACACTGGTGCTCCAGGCTCCTCTACTCATCTTTCCTGCCTCACCCCTTAAACATAACACTTCTTCAAAATTGTTTTCACCAGCAAATGAGACTTAGAAACCCAGATCTGGGAGGACAGATGTGCATCGCTACTGAGGTCCCAATGTTTCTAGGCTTTCTACTTGACAAAGCTTATGAAATAACCTGTGTGGTAGTCATCTATTTCCACACACATTTCCACATTTCTATCTCAGCAGCTATGTACCAATTTTTAAACAAAAACATGAGTTGAAAAATTCTAACCAAATATCAAGATTTCTCTTTAGCCTTTCTTATATGTAATACCTTTTTCCAACAGCAAGGATTCTGACTCTAATTTGTAGAGTAACTTTAATTAGTTGTTCCACTCTAGCACCCCTAAGTTTTACTATTGCTAACTCAAGAGCCTGTGAGAAACTATTTGAGGACTTGAATTGAGAATTGGTTTGTAGTCCATTATCTTTAGCTTCATCTTACCCAAACAATGTTTTCCAAATTTGTGTAGTTAAATTTTACTATGAACCCCTTTTATTTGTTCATTTGTTAAATAGTTAGTACATTTGTCAATGTTTGTACTCCATTTTGGGTATTCCCTATATCCTACTTGATCTTTAGAAATTTTATCTGCAGTAAAATGATTCTGTGATACACTGTTATGTTGGCTCCAACAATAGTTGCATATCTACCAGGAAGATTTTGACACTGATAATGACTGAGTCATTATCAATCTAGTAAAGATCCCTGAGTAGTCTGTCACCTTGCCAACTTCAATTCTGGGATATTATTGACACATTTTATAATTTTCTGGCTTATAATTTCTCCTTTCTGAAATGCCAGATTAATCAGATCATACAATATATAGTCCTCTGTGTTTGGCACCTTTTGCTTAGAAGTATGCATTTAATAGTTGTCATGCTTTTATGTGAATGAACACTATTCTTTTTCATTGCTCAGTAGAATTCTATTGTATGCATGTATTCTATGCATGCTTTCTCATTCGTTCACTTGTTGCAGATTATCTTGGTTGTTTCCAGATTTGGGTGGCTATGAATAAAGTTTTTATAAACATTCAGAAACAGGTGATTTGCATGACGACAGTCTTCAGTATTTCTGGGAGAATATCTCAGACTGGGAAGGCTTACCCTGGTAGTAAGTGTGTGGTCAACATTTCAAGAAGCTGTCAGGATTTTTGTTGTTGTTTTTTTGTTTATTTGTTTTTTGGTTTTTTTTAACACTTCCTATAACATTCTATGTTTCCTTCAGAAATGTATGAAAAGTCCCAGTTTGTTCTCAATCAGTTTAGTTTGTAGAGTTTAGTGTTATTTAGAATGTTTAATGGTATTTATTATAATTAATTTAACTTCGGATTCTTTGATTAGAGTCTAAAAAAATGCTGAGGGATACTTCACACTTGACATCTACCAAATCTTCTTCATGGAAAAACCATATGAAAGACAACGTGACCACATCGGATAGACTGCATCTCTGGTTCTCCATTTTTACATGGTAACGACAAGTCTGGTTACCATGAGGGAAATAGTATCAGGCAAGGTATGGGTAGACAAAAAGTAATATTTTCATCATTAACAAAGAAAGCTTTCATCGATTTTTGAAGGGTCGGTTCTGTTGATTTTTCTAATGCTTATTTCAGTTTTCTTTTTCTTTCTTGAAGCATTCACCACATTCAGCAAATCAGAAAAGTGATACTTCTGTTGCCCCCACATCTTGCTTTTATTTATAAATTGCCTGATAAAGTGTCTGAAATATACTTGTTCGCCATCTTTTTATATTAAATTTATTTCTATGTACTCTGTTCTTTCTGGGGGTTTGTGTCCCCTGTGCATGTTGGCTGTTGGGCAATGGTATCAGACCTAATTATTCAGATTAATTTCTTAACCTCCTATCCAGCAGTTACCCACTCCTAACAGTCCTGTTCTTTTCAAAGCACTCTGTTTTCACTGATGACAAATTGTTTATTACATATTCAATGAATTTTTTTTTCCCTGTATTTTTGGTCTTGGTTGGAAGGGAAATAGTTTAGTTCGGCCCTTAGAATGTGCAATCATAGTGTAGGAAATGAGACTCGAGCTCTTGGCATGTATGGAAAGCTCGCAGGTATAAGTGGGTTTCATGGGTCCCTAACCTCAGTGCTCAGGTACACCACAATCTACAGGAAGGCCGGCCGATTTACAAGGTCTTACTAATAGGTCTATTTTGAGGATATTTAGTTTAATAAGTACAATCTTCACTAATTTTCTGTGGTCCGCAATTATTAAGTGAACTGAGAAAATTGCCCCAGGTGTCTTGTGTGATCTGTGAGGAACGGATCGCCTCGCCACCACTGTGGGCACGCTCTGTCCTTACCCTGGAAGGAGCCTTTGTGCTGTCATTACTGGGGAGTAAACACTTGAGAAGTGCTCTCCAGGGGTATACCTAAGCCATGCCCTGGCAAGCAAATAATTTTGTTGAGAGAGTTTGCTGATCCAAATATTTGCATGGAAAAAACTGCTATATTTGAATGCAGTTTCAGTGCGTTCCTTAAGGCTTCAAGTGTTGAAATTTAATCCTGATTGTAAGGTTTTAAAATGAAGACTCTTAATCTAACTGGGCTATGTTGCTCAGAGGTAGGGGCCTTTGGAAGGCGATTAGGATTAGATAAGGTCCTCCGGGTGGATCTTCATGAATGAATATTGGTGGATTTACAAGAAGAGGAGAAAAGCTCAGGGCAGATGTTTCCTGTGTCTAGCTTTGTGATGCCCCAAATCACTTAGGGTGTCTGCCAGCAAAAAGAACATTCCAAGAAGTGGACCTGAAACCTCTAGAAATGTGAGCTAAATAAACCCCTCTTTTCAATAAAGTTATCTAGCCTCGGGTATGTCATTATAGTAACACAAACTGGACTAATATAGAAACAGAGTACAGGGAAGTTAAATGACATCCAATGCTAGAGTTAGAAAGAGATTGAACTTAGATTGGAGTTAATAGCTTCTTTGAGACACTGAGCATGCCTAGCTATACAAGTCAACCTAGGCTCAAACTTTGTAGTAACAGGGACTATTGCTTATAGTTACCAAAGTCTCAATCACGTTCCCTTCAATTCCAGCAGTTTCTCAAGTGCGTTTTTGTTGCTAAGAGAGTGATGATTGAAGGCTCAAAGCTTTAAGGTGGAACACTGCTTTGACAGTCATTCATGAAATAATGACCACTATGCAATAGAACAATCAAATTCTACAAGTGTGTAAGAATCTGAACTCTGTTTAATTAATATGTGCTTCTCCTCATACGCATGAAATAAGATTCTTCTGTATCTGAGCCAATCAGCACTTAGAGCAGCAGCTATCCTCGGACAGAGAATACTTAGAATGACACAGGCTTGAATTCATGGATAGACAAGCCAATTGTAGATATGACTCTTCGTAAATGTGAGAAATTGAAAAATCTCATCCTCTTTATATTTAACTCCCAAATACTTTGCAGAGTCATTATTGTGGAAATCTTTATCTTTCTATGGTTTTGTTCAAAACCCTATTCCATAAGCTTATGTTAGAATAGCACTAGGGATACTGCTTGAGAGTGTCAGAAAAGGTGTAGCTTCCTTTGCATTGTTGGAGTGAAACAGGAAGAAATACCAGGTCATGACTTTTAGAAATGCTTTTTTCTGGCATGAAGAACTATTAGGGTTAATTTATTTTTTAATTGATGAAGTCGATAAGACTTATGCACCTTGGTATTGAAGAAATGATTACAAGGCATTAAAGTGAAGTGGGGAAGCAGAGTTCTGAAATAATTAAAACTGAAATGAAGACTCCTGCCATAATTTCCCCCTGTGATCCTGACTAAGGAGATAAGCAATTGTCTGTATTTTTCTCTCTCCTCACCTGCCTCTCCAAAGATAGCAGGTTCTCTCATCACAATTGTATTTCACAGGAAGGGTGTGAAGATAAGTGAGTTGCCATTTATAAAACACTTTAAAGTCAGAGGTGCTATACTTGGTGATAGTGAGAAAGTAGAAGGAAAATAGGTGACAACTTGCTGAAAAAAAATCTGTCATTGTCCATTTATGGATAACTTCAGGGTGGCTCATAGTAAAATCTTTACCTGGAGGTATAAAGGTCTATTTGCACAAAGTGGCATGCTGAGTACTGCATAACACATGCTAAACACCTTTTATATCACTTTTTTCAGAATTGCAACAGAATGCAAAGGAAGATTAAACAAGGCAATGCTTCAATGCTGTCATATCTAAAACAACCGAGAGCAAATTATTCAGGTCAAAATAAACTTCCTATATAAAAAAGAAATGTGAATGCACAGATCATGCATTTCTCCATGTATTGCAATTTCAGTGAGTCCCAATGTAGCTGTATTATTCATTGCATCTTCCAAGTTAGAAGAGAGATCTAAGACATGACTTCTGTTTTCTCTTGCTTTTATATATCATTTATAACAGTCTGACCCGTTTGCCTCTAAGTCTTCATAAGTTCTAGGATCTTTTACAATTATAAATCTACAGCTCTGTAATTAATCCAAAGTATCATCCTTGCTTTCAACCCAACCTAAAACCCTGTATCATGGTTGTCTAAAGAAATAGAACCAATGGAATATAGATATATATAAAAGGAAACTTTGAAGGACTTGGCTCCTATGATTATGGAATCTGACAAGTCCCAATATCTACCACCAGCAAGTTAGAGACTTGGGAAAGCCAGTGATATGATTCAGTTAGAGTCTGAAAGCCTGAGAACCCCAAGAGACCATCCTATAGACCCCTCTCTGAGAGAGAAGATGAGGTGGGATGTCCCAGCTCAAAGAGATTCTCCCTTCTTCCACCAGTTCTCTATTCAGGCTCTTGGCGCATTAGGTGATAGTCAAACACATGGCCTTCTATCTTACTGAGTTCACTAATTCAAATGGCAATCTCATTCAGAAACACCCTGCTAGACATGCCAAAAAGCATTGTTTAGCCTGAGTACCTGGTAGTCCACTCGAGTTGTTATAACATTAACCATCACACAACTTCAACCTTATCACTCATCCTCAGAACGAGTACCAGAATTCTCTGGGCCCCTGGACATGTGCCACATGCACCCACTCTCAATGTTATCACTTGTACAAAATGGCTATGCTGATGCTTTTTGATTAGTATGATCAAACCTTGGAACCTTATCATTGTAGCATAATATATTCTGTCCTGCTCATTCATCTCAGGAGCTTGACCTCTAACCTCTTTCCCACTGTGGGCTAAAGTTTCTAATAATGAAAAAATAACATTTCCAAAATTTGCATTTCCACTTTGTCATCATCCTAGTTGCACCAATCCTTTTCCTCTCTAGAATGTTGTTTTCCTATGTATATATGTGGTTAAAAAAAAAAAAAAGCTGCTTCTTGTAGTCAGAGAGGGGCATAGATTAAGAAATCCATCAGGACTTTTAGGTTTCCCTCTCTTTTTCACAACATCCCATCCTCTGCTGTTTTACTTATTGAACTGACCTGAAGTTATTGAAGTACATACCTATATATGTCTGTACGCATGTATCTGCCTGCTTTGCCCCTGTGAGCTATTTAAAGGAGGAATATTTTGCATCATTTCTGGCCCTCAGAGCCTCCACAGGTACCTTCACACAATTCACACGGAGTACATATTTAAGAAAGAAAGAGAGAAAGGGGAAGAGAGAAAGACAAGAAAGAAACAGGAAGGAAGAAAGGACAGAAGTTCAAGGAAGAAGGGAGGAAAAAAGGAGGGGACATGAAGGAAGATTGGAAAATGTAGTTCTTTTATGGTTTTGCGACTATTAAGTAAAAATGCTTTTTTTCTGGGAAACACTTTATTATAATACCCCAAACTGGAATTAGACTACAATTTATTTCACAAAATTCATAAAATTTTTCTGATTTTAAAAAAAGAACTTACATAGCTTTACACCCAAAATACAAAGAACCCATTCAATAAATGGGCCAAGGAACTGGACAGACACTTTACAGAAGAAGATGTACAGGTGATTAATAAATATATGAAAAAAGTGTTCAACTTGTCCAGGAATGAGAGAAATGCAAATTAAAACACCTCTAAGATTTCATCTTACTCCAGTTAGAATGTGTATTTGGAACACAAGCAATTTTCCCAGTAGCTGTGGGGAAAAAGGCACACTCATACATTGGTGGTGGAGTTGCAAATTGGTGCAACCACTCTGGAAAGTAGTGTGAAGATTCCCCAGAAAACTTGGAATGGACCTACCTTTTGACCCAGTTATCCTACTCCTTGGTTTATACCCAAAGGACTTAAAATTAGCATACTACAGTGACACAGCCACATCAATGTTTATAGCAGCTCACTTCACAATAGCTAGACTGTGGAACCAACCTAGATGCTCTTCAACAGATGAATGGATAAAGAAACTGTGGTGTATATACACAATATAATATTATTCAGCCATAAATAATGATAGTATTATGGCATTTGCAGATAAATGGATGGAATTGGGAATATCATGCTAAGTGAAAAAAGCCAATCCCCAAAAAAAACAGAGGCCAGGACTGGGGATATAGCTCAGTTGGTAGAATGCCTTCCTCACAAACAAAAGGCCCTGGGTTCAATCCCAGCACCACACACAAATAAAATAAAAAAAAAAACAATAACAAAAAAGGCCAAATGTTTTCCCTGATAAGTTGATGATGATATATAATCAGGTTGTGGGGGTGAGGGGTGACAGAAGAATGTAGGAAATTTAGAGTACATAGAGGGAAATGAGAGGGAGTAGTGGGTGAGGGTATTAAAGATGGTGGAATGACACAGACATCTTTACCCTAAGTACATGTATGACTACATGAATGATATGAATCTACATCGTGCACAACCATAGAAATGAAAAGTTGTACCCGATTTGTGTACAATGAATCAAAAATGCAGCCTGCAAAACTAAGAAAAAATTACACAAAGAAAAAAATAGCATATGGTCTTTCAATTATAACATTTAAATCAGTGACAGTGTGTGGAATGTGTTCTGAAATATAACTGCTTTACAAAAGTAGGATTTCCAACATTACAGCGAGCTAGTGTGTTCTGAGCATTAACTATACGATTAACCGCCAAAGGAATTTTGGAGCATGTCTTCCTTGCAAATTGCATGAGGACTACAACACACAAATGCAGTTTTTCCTCATAAGAAAGAAACTGAGGATGACACCTGAGGGCCCAAGGTCTAAATCCACCACTGGTTAGAAATTTAAGAGTGGTAAGATGCTACCAGGAGCCTTGAGAGAAATTAATTTAGATCTATCCTCATAGAGGTTATGACATTCTAAGAGTGAATATGCTTTTCAATTCTGAAGTGCAGGAAACATATATAAAATATGAATGTGAATATATTTTATTTAAAAACATACTTATTTAGTCTCTACATTTAGTTTTCCTTATCACTGGTGATATCAGTGGTCTAATAGAAAATTTCACCTAACATGTATGGAATATGAAATTATAGGACTTAACTTTGATATTTATTACCAGTTTCTGAATTTGAGTAGTCATATTCCCCACAAATCCTAGAATATCTTAAATTAGATAGCAATTTAGCTTATGAAATTTGTTCTTTTAAATTCAATATTAATGAATCTCTTACAATGAAAGTATATGAAGCTCACCCAGCTGAAACCAAAATCAATAATGGGTAAAGATCAACAAGAAAAATAGCACCTTCTCTCAGGTAACAGGTCATAGTCCTTTTGTTTTAGCTCCCATTACCACTTTTACTCCTAAGAAATTAAGAATCTAGCTAGCCTACTATAGTCATAGTATATAGTATATAGCCCTAGTATAGTAATCTTTACATTATTATATGGAATTTGCTCACATGGAAGCTGAGATAGCCCATGATTGGCTGCCTGCAAAATGGAGACCCAGAAAAGAGGGTGGAGTCATTTAGTCTGAGTCTGAGGGTTTGATGATCCACAGAGAAAGTCTCAGTCTGAGGTCAGGAAAGGACCATGTCCCAGCTCAACAGGCAGATCTTGATCTCTTGATCTTTCCAAGCCTCTGGTGGATTGGAAGGCACACCCATGTGGAGGAGCCCTATCTGCATTACAGAGTCCACTGATTCAAATGCTGGTTTAATTGGTAAACACCCTCACTGGCACACCCAGAAATAAGTTTAGCTAAATCTCTGGGTACTAATTATACCTGCTTCCCAAAGGAATGGGAATGTAGTACTCTAGATTAAGTTGTCAACATTAAGTTTAGTCAGTTTTTTGCTCCTGTGAGTAAAAGACCAACCAGAACAATTTCAGAGGAGAAAAAGTTTAGTTGAGGGCTCACAGTTTCAGAAGTGTCAATCCATAGACAGAAGGCTTCTTTCCTTAGGGCTCAGGGTGAGGCTGAACATCCTGGTGGAAGAGAGTGGCAGAACGAAGCAGCTCATATGATGATCAGGAAGCAGAGAGAGAGAGACTCCAGATACCAAATATATATACCAGAGCCACATCTGCAGTGCCCACTTCCTCCAGCCACAACCTACCTGCCTTCCGTGACCACTCAGTTAATCCCCATCAAAGGATTTATGCACTGATTGAATTAAGGTGTTTATAACCCAATCATTTCTCCTTTAACCCTTCTTGCATTGTCTAACACAGGAACTTTTGGGGGACACTTCACATCTAAGCTGTAACAACATATGACATTTTTTGTTGTTTGAAACTGGGGTTGGAACCCAGGGATGCTATACCACTGCACTATGCCTCCAGCTTTATTATTATTATTATTATAGAGGCATATTCTTGCTAAGGTGCTTAGGGTTTTGCTAAGTTGCTTAGTGCTTCACCAAATTACTGAAACTGGTCTTGAACATAGGATCCTCCTGCCTCAGCCTCCGGAGTTGCTGGAATTACAGGCGCCCCCATGACCACAGTTCAACATATAAAGTTTTGAAAGACAGAATTCAACCAATTAGGGGAGGCTATAATGTGTATCTATTCCACTCCGTTATTATTCAAAGACAGAAGAGAATAAAGGTAAAAAGAAAGAAGGGAATGAAGGAAAGAGTTACGTAGGTAAAACAAGGAGAAGAAATTGGCAGAGAAAACTATTTCCTCTCTTGTCCCTGGCCTCTGTTTTTAAGCTTTAGGTACATCAGCGTGGAGATGTGGGTGGTCGGGCAGAGCTCCAACATAGATTTGGTGGATTTATTCCTATGCTTTCCAAGTTTGGAGAGTACATGACCCTTCCTTTCAACTTTGCTTCCCTCTGCATTGGTATGACCAGCATGACCAAACGGCCCTTGCTGTTGAATCAGGCTCCAGAGACAAAGACTCTGCCACTTCAATTGTTTAAATCATGCTTACCACTTTAGCATTCTTCGATTTTCCAATATTATTATTTATTATTATTTTTCCTTCCACTTGTGCTTTCCACAACCAACATAAACTAACATTTATTGATTATTCGGTGGCTAAAAGTTTCTGCACCAAATAGTACGGCAACATAGTGTAATATCTAATCTTAAATCTCTATTTTATTAACTAAAGCAAAGTTTTAGTACTAATGAAATGTGTGTGGCCATAGAACTCATGTAAGTGATTATTGAGGTCACATAATATTTCTTTAAATAGCTCGTGGTTTTTGTTATTTTCTTGTTCTTCCAAGTTTCTAGACTGTCGTCCTCAATGTCACATCAGATAAGATAAATTTTCATTGCCTTCCAGACATGGTCTAATAAAAGGGGATGGTATCATTTTTGGAAGACAATCAATACACTGACATTTTCCAAGAGTGATGTTTCAAAGGAATTTAAGACCTAACTGAATAAACAAATCCTAACATGTGCTAGCACCTCTCTGATTTAAGAATACTTTTTCTAAATACTCCCCAGTGAGTTAATTTTAATTAGTAGCACACTGGAAAGTTAAACACTATTGAAGACCTTTCCAAGACTCCAATAGAAGAAAATCATTGATTTATTTTCTCAAACCTTGGAGACAAACAACCAAGTGATGTTAAAAAAAAAAAAGTTAAATTAAAGAAGAATTTAAAATATTAGTTTTGTTTATTCTATTAATGGACATTTTGCATTCTTTGTGCAGATAGGATTCAGATTGACAAAGATCACTGTAGACTTCCTGAGCAATACGCTTTCAACATTTTATTTTAACATGCAAGAAATCTTTCCATCCTCTCCATGAAAGGAAACACGATCTCTTTTGGGACTTATCCCTGTGGCCTTCAACTTGAATAGTCCAGCTTGCCTATACACTGTCAGTGAAGTGCTTGTTTTGTTAACTAATTCCGCAGAATTAGGGCACAGTCATGAGAAGTGAGAAGCCAGACCTGATTAACTTTTCTTTGAGCCAAAGTTACTAATCTCCTGGGACCTCTTTTTAAAAGGAATTTTGGGAGTGGGGGGAACAACAGTATTCAGAAGGCAATTCTGCAGCCTTTACCTTTCTGATTTTTATCAACATCACCAATCACTTCCTATCACATTTCACTTTTTTTCCAGTATATGAGATCATGAGATTAAAAACAAGAAAGGTAATGAAATGAATGGGTATTTTTCTTGTCATTCTCTACTTGACAAAGTCACTTGCTTTATGTTTATATCAGAATATATGAAGTCAACTTCCTATTCAGGTTTTGGGAAACAGTGACGGGTTTTGTCATTGTGCTACATGCCTCTGTGGGCTTCTATTTCACATTTACAAATTTCTTCAGGGGTGTGAATAGCCTTGGGTGTCCGAGGAACTGACATGCCCATCTGTGCCATTGGTTGGCTTTTAAATAGTTTTACCTGATGCTTTCAACAGTCCTTCCAGGACCTTCTTTATCTGTTTAGAAAATCTGGTCATGGTTATTTGGTGCAGATGAAGTGTGCAGGGAAGATGATGAACTGTTTATTTCTATCAAATTCGGATATGGGAAATAAACTAAGCAGTATTTAAGAGAACTTCCAAAATCGAAGGACTGTATAAGCCTTTAAGCCCTAATGAGGTCGCCAATAATATTATTAGTATGGAAGCTGACAGAGCAATTCCTCTGGCAGGAAATATCACAGCTTCCTTTAAATGGATTTCGATAATTATTTGACCATATTCCCAGAGCCAAGATTAGTCCTCAGACCCATGGAATTCTTGCTTCTTCACCAAGTTCACCTACCTCTTCAGAGCATTAAGCCCAGAATCACAAGGGGCCACTATGTGCAGGACCCGGAATATTCTGTCTGGAGGGCATTTAATTAACGTCTTAATCTTTTTTCAGGAAAGGCTTCCTGGATCTGGCTCAGGAATCCCACCTAGACAAGTGCACAGTTCTTAAAAAAAAGAAAAAAGAGAAAAAGAAAAAAGAAAAGAAAACTCTTATCTTTGAATGAAACTGTCACAAGTATGGATGAAATGGAAGTCAAGGTCACCCTAAAGGCATCAAGTCTAGAAACCGTATCAGGAGAAGTGGTTGGGAAATCACTAAGCACATGTGGAAGACGAAGCAACCGCTCCCATTTTTCAAACCCTTCCAGAATAAGTGAGTTGTTGCCCTTTCTTTGTTTGCAAATATCTAGAAAAACTGACCAAAAAGTAGAGATCAAGTTACTGATTCCATAAGACAAATTAATTCTATACTTTAAACATAGTACAAAAGAACATTCCATACAACTGAAATTAATATATGTATATATATATATTAATCTATACTTTTTGGACCTGTGCTTACCTTTATTTTTATGCATTTAATTTTTTCATAGATCTGAGATAATTTCCATGCCCAGTACTTTTTGAGTATCTATTCGACAGTCCCAAAAGACACATTGTGCTGACAAAGTTTGAAAATGAAAGCCCAATTTGTATCTTGAACAAGATTTTAGATCCAAATAATCAGTATTCATTCCTTCATATTGAAAGAAGGAATAGAAAGGGAGTTGGGTTTATGGCTCTTAATAATAAATTTTGGTAAAATAACAATGAGAAAAAAATCTATTTTGGGGGTCCACACTGGTTATAGTAACTTCTGGAAATATTCAGAGCTTAAGTTTGGAAGGGGTAATGTGGTTTCCACTCCAGGCATCTGTTTACAGAAATTGCACCATCTCTGAAGACAAGAGTTGTAGTCAGTGTTTTTGTTTTGTTTTGTTTTTTTCTGTCCTGCTGTGAGCAAAAGACCTGATAAGACCAATTAGAACAATTAGTGGAGGAAAAGTTGATTTGGGGGCTCAGGGTTTCAGAGGTCATAGTCCATAGATGTATGATTCCATTCTTTTGAGTCTGAGGTGAGGCAGAACATCATGGCAAGAGAATGTGAGAGAGGAAAGTGCTCAAGACATGGCACCAGGAAGCAGACAGAGCATTCCTCTCAAGAAGGACAAAATACATACCACAGGGGCATGTCCCCAAATACCTTCCTCTTCCAGCCATATACTACCTGTCTATAGTTAATCCCTATCAGGGGATTAATGCATTGATGAGATTAAGGCTTTGATAACCCAGTCATTTCACCTCCATACTTTCTTGCATTGTCTCACACATGAGTTTTGGGGGTACACCTCATATCTATTACCAAAACAACAAGTAAGATTTTCCCATGGTTTCCTGTATTCTTAAATGTTTAAGCCAGTGTTCTGATGCTCTGAGCAACATTCCAGAACTCTAAGCAGGGAAGAGCCTCCTACTAATGCTGAGGGTGCAGTGTTTATATTCCAAAAGGATACCCACGCCTGATTATGGTCTTCTAATTGAGTAGCCTTCTTGAGTAGTAACTTCACATCACTTACATCCAGCTATGTTGGTCACTTCTACTCAATGTTATCCATTTATTCATTAGCCATTTATTAGATATCCCAAACTATACCACAATATGGAAATGCTCATGGGACTTTCATAAGATCATTCAAAGACTGAACTGAAGGCAAAACATTAACATAACCAAGAAATGTTGGAAAATAAATCATGGTATATATAGACATATTATAACTATTATTAAACTAAATTACCAACAGAAATTGTTTTAAAAGATTGAAATAGGGCAGTATTATTGCAGAAATCAGAGGTTGCACAAAATACTAGTGCATCCATGATAGATCTATGCAATAGGCTAAATTTTATAATAAAGATAATATTTAAAGTTGCTAAGAAATTTTAAACAATTCAACAAATGAGATATTGCCTTTCCACTAGGAGAAAAATTTTAAAACCATAATATTCTATATGAACACACCTACATAAATATGAATAAAAGTAATGTCCTGATAGATCAAGGATCTGGGAGAATAGCAGAATAAACTTTAAAGTAATGTTTTATGATCTTTCCCACAAAGGGAAAGGTTGCCAGACATAAGTATATGTTAAAAAAATTAAACTCATATATAACATAATATAAAAAACTTTTAAGAACTCAATAGCATGATGGGAGAAATATTTGAAATACACAGAAGATAAAATATTAGTTTTACTTAAGGTAAAATCTCCTATAAGCTCATTGTTAAAATGATCAGCCAATCTGTAAAAAAATAGCAAATATTACATAGTAGAAAATAACTACCATCAGATAACCAGTAAATGTAACAAAAGGTGATTGTCTTCATTAATAACCACTGAAAGAAGATATTTTTCACAATGTGATAATCGATAACAAAGAAGTATGGTGCAGATGCAAGAATATGGATGTGACTTCTCATTTGTTGGAGGTGAGAAACAGGGAGACAGACACTCATGATTGGCAGGTGGTGTTGTCCTGTGAGGTGGGAAGTGGAGTGAAGGTAGGAGGGGAGAAGACTTCTGGGTTAAGTAGCACTTGAATGTTTACACTCTGACATGGAAAAAGTTTATTAGTTTATCAAATAAACTAATAATTGGATAAACTAATAATTGATAAACTAATAATTGGATTTTAGTTTGGGACACAGAAACTCCAGTGTAGCATATTGGAGAATGCAGAAGATCAAGTAATTGGTGAAAAGAGAGACATTCTTTTAAAAAGTTTATTTGTAAGGGCGGTAATAACCAATGAGGACAGTGACTAATAGTATTGATGTTGAAAGCAGATCAGTACACTATTGATGTATTTAGACAGTGTTTTAAAGTTGAAAATGGAAGTACTCAATATAAATTAATTATCATTACATGTTCTAATTTAAACAGTGCAAAAATCCCCTCCTTATTTTTTTGGTACCAGGGATTGAACCCAGGGGCACTTAACCACCCAACAACATCCCCAGCCCATTGTTTTCTTGTTGTTGTTTTTCAGAGGCAGTGTCTCACTGAGTTGCTTAAGGCCTCACTAAGCTGCTGAGGCTGATTTTGAACTCGACATCCTCCTGCCTCAGCCTCCCAAGCTGCTGGGGTTACAGGCATGCACCACCTTGTCCAGCCAAAAAATTGCTTTTGATTATGACAGTGAGGGACACAGTACAGGGGATTGAACTGCAGAAGATAGGGGTGCCAGGCCCTCTTTCATTACTCTGCATCTGGTTCCCCAAACACCAGATTCCTACACAAAATGACCCTGTTTAATGCCAGGCTTTCAAATGCCTCATTTTTTTCCTGATAAGCATTATTAACCTTTGCTTTAAATCTTTACACTAGCTTAAATATTTCTATCTCAACTTCCTTTTCTCTGAGATTAAGCAGTATAACACTCTTGATGTCTCCATAAAGCATGGGGAAAATGACACTGAATAAAGGATATTACTCTACTGAATGAGCAGTTCTCTGAGTCTTTTGAGACAGATAGAATAGCATACTGTGTTTATGAAATTCTCCCTAGATCACTGATCATTCTCTTCTCTGTTAACTGGTGTTTCTTGCTCTTTCATGTGAACTTTGAGAAGGAAAAAGATCATTTACAATGTAATTAGACTACTTAAAATTAAACTTATTTGGAAGAGGAGTAATTTAGTTCAGGTTGAAATATAGTTTTCTGTTGTTGTTTGGAGATATGCTTTTTACTTTTGAAGAGTATTTCCCAAGGGATAAACCTATGTTATCAAGTAAATGAATCAGAACAGAACTCAAATGTCTAAAGTAGGGGGATGTAAATGACTGAAGACATCAACTTATATTTTGAGTTGATGATTTGATCTCTCACTGTTTTGTGAATGTGGTTTCCAGGCTAATATGCACTATTTCTGACTTAAATGGTTGTTAGGGGCAAGCATTATTCAGGGGGCAATAACTGGGAACAGAGCAATAGACTGAAGGGAATTAGTTACACTTCTTTTCCTATGTGTTGGGTTTTCTTTTGGCCACATACAGTTGTCCGTAGGTCAACCACCGATTTACAGATGATGCACAATGCAGAATGATTTTGCTGCATTTATTCTGTTATTCTCTGAAGCATATTTTACTAATCAGCATAAGTTTAGCTTTTACTGTTTGCAAGGGCTGGGAAAGTCAGAGCTGCAAAGTCTGAAGAGAAGATGGAAATGCTGATTTTTTTTTCCTCCCCTTGGGAGTAACCCTCTGGCCTCCAGGCAGTTCTTTTAAAAATAGCTTCTGTCTGCCTTGTGCCATTATTGTCACAGATACAATTCCCATCCTGACTGGCCGGAACCAAAATCAGTCTTCTGCATTCAAGAGTAGTTCATCTGCACTCGAGTTGCTTTTATATAAGTCACTGTGGTATATGTCAGCCTGAGTTGTTGGTGTTTCCATAAAGCATTTACTTTGGACGCCTATTATATCGTGCGGAAAAAGCAGGCAATAAAAAAGAACCTCTGTGCCTCGCTATCTTACCTCTACATAGAACCTAGCGTCCCAGGTGCTTTTCCAGCTAAAAGAAAAACAGGAAAGGAGGTTATTTTATTCACGCATGAAATATAAATATCTCATGGGGTCTGTCTATCAGTTGTTCTGTTCCAGATAAACTATTGTTTGGGCAAAGGAAATAAAGAACAGCATCTGATACTGTGGCATTTCTACATGTGTAAAAGAAGCCCACACACTTCCTCCAATGGCACAATGTGTCAAATCAGTATGTAAACACACATAGAATTTCCTATTATAATATGGTTTCTGTGAGCATATGCTTGTAAATTTTCCTCCCTAAGCAATGTGTTAAAATATAAATAGAAAATGAAACCCATTTTTTTTTCTAATGAAATTATGTGAAACAGCTGAAAATTACTTTCAATTTTAAATATAGTTGATTTTTTAAAATTATTATGTTAGACTCCTCAGTTCCCAATGATTATTAGCCAATACAAGTATTTCAGAAAGATGACAAGAAGGGTCTAAACATTTGGATTCTTTAAGTTCTGAATCTAAACAAATGCTAAAAGACTTCCAATGTCCTGTCATCTGGGTGCCTCGTGACTCCCAGAATGACCACGTTTACAGGGACTGTGACACTTTCTAAGCTAGTAGTTTCACCCACCCCTGTGGCAACACACTGTGGCAATGTCAATGCCATTAAGGAAAGTGATTGATGTCAACCATGCCTTGAACTGTGCTTTGGACCCCGAAGCCCTGTACATCTGGATGGCGTCATTACTTTGCTTAAAACTCTCTCAGACTGGGGAGCTTCCAGGCCATGATGGGAACTTCCACCATTCATTCCCTCATGATGATATCTTTTTATTGAGTGTCTGCAAGCCATGCTCTAGCTGTGTGAAAGAAAAGGACAAGGACATTACGAAAAGAATAAGTAATAGGAATACACAGCATACCACAGAAAGCCAGGCTACAACTGATTCGTGTCTCTTGTATATTTTAGCTTCTATTTTGCAGAAGGTCCTAAAGATGTTTCATGTCAGAGGATCAATTTATCTTCTCCTCCTCCTCCAACCTGGCATGAAGTAGATCATTGTTTCTGAGTTTTATTGTTAACATACACAAAAGATCTATTCTGGGGCTGGGGATATAGCTCAGTTGGTAGAGTGCTTGCCTGTCAAGCACAAGGCCCTGGGTTCAATCTCCAGCACTGCAAAAAAGAAAAAGATCTATTCTGATAGATCAAGTCATATTGGTTTTATGTATATGATTACTTGATCCTGAAAAATGGTATCTTATTTAAAGATTGTCAAATCAAAATTCAAATGCTAGTAATAAGAGGATAAAACAGGGTATATGTGAAAGTGTAACTTACATATATTTGCAGATCTTACATTAATATAAATATCAGATATTCATAGAAAATTGAGAACATACAAATTTAAACATAAATGTATCTGATTTATCTATCTTTATTATAGACATTGTTGCATGAGATGTCTGCGTATCACCTAGTAATGCCAGAGTTAAGACTTTCTCTAATTTGGAAGACTATTCCACGACATTATTTTTCTGCTTCTGCTAAGGTGAATTGATTTGATTTTTTAATTTAATGTGTAATAGCTTCAGCTACCGGGTCAAATAATCCCCTGCACTCTGCTCAGTGTCACAATACCGATCATGGTTTCATTTAAGGGTTTAAATAAAACTTACAAAACACATTAATTCACAGGGCCTCATGAAAGAAGAGCTTACGGAAGACTGAAAGGTTTTAAAAAGTGGGTACCGACTGCCTACCTTCAAGCTCCGTGCTCACTGCCGTCCTAATGAATATATTTGGACAACCAGCAATTTTGCCGTACTACGCTGTGAGCAGAAGTTTTAAGAATATTTTGGTGATGAATTTAGATTGTTTGGTCCCCAAATCTCTACATATCTATTTTTTAAGCTATGAATGGCTTTGTTGCTTCGTGTAAACAATGTGGAACTTCATCAGCAGCGAATTGAAAGGCAAGGGTCATTATTCTTATAGTGTTTCTCACAAAACATTGTGAACTTTGGGTGTATTTTCTTTTAAATAATCTTGAGAACCGTCGGGTCAAATCATTAGCTTGAATGGCTGTGCATTCTTCAGTTTCTTCTACCCTTTGAAGTCACCCTTTACTTCATTTAAGTTTGCTCTGTGAAGCCGAGGTTAACGTGTATAGTTCTCCAGCCAACGCATGTTCAAGGTTTGCTAGGTACTGGGAGTACAGAAATTAAAAAGTTCAGTTCTTAACACCGAAGAGCTTACATTTAGTAAGTAGAGACAGACACAGAAGCAGATCATTTCATTGTGGTATGTCTCCTCCTAGGAGAAGTCTTAAGGACTTCTAAATAGAAGCTAAATACAAGCAAATCGTGTTTTAGAGGGATGAGGTTGTATCTTGGTTCTGTTGTAAATAGCAAATAGGAAAGAGTCTGATAGAGTAATCAGAGATCTGTTGCCTGCAAGAGCAGATGTCTCAGGGAGGAGGTAGAATTACCCAAAACACCAAAAAACATGGTATTTTAGCAGTATATATACACTAGTATATATACACTAGCAGTATATAGTAGTATATACACAGTAAGAGCTGTTTATTTTGTGGCTTCAAATAACAAGAGATGGTTTTGTCAGTGTATGCAGGGCAAGTTAAGAAGTAGCACTGGATTATCTGGTGTAATAAGTATGGGTGTGGCAACACTGTTATATCATGGAAGAGACTAAGTTTCAGTATGTATGGTAAAGAAACTGACCTGACCCAGCTATCCCCCTCCTCAGTATATATACAAAAGATCTAAAATCAGCATATTACAGTGATACTGTCACCTCAATATTTATGCAGCTCAATTTGCAATAGCCAGACTATGGAACCAACCTTGGTGCCAGAAAATGTGGTTTTATATTTAAAATGGAGTATTACTCAACCACGAAAAGGAATGAAATTATGTAAGTTGCTGGTAAATGGATGGAAGTAGAGAATATTATGCTAAGTAAAATAAGCCAGACTCAGAAAGACAAAAGACGAATGTTTTCTCTGATATGGGGAAGCTATTATAAAATTAGGGTAAGAGAGAGAGAAAAGAAGTAAGGGGGATTCTATCAAAATGAAAGAAACATCAGGGGAGTAGAAGGAGATTGTGGGAGATGGAGGAAAAAAAATTTAAAAAAAAAAGAAAGAAACTGACCTGTCAAGGAAAATTATCAAACACATAGTAATAACAAATTGGAACTCACAGCGGAGCAAGCCTGCAGAGCTAATTTGGTTATCTGGAATTCACACAGTAAGAGCTGTTTATTTTGTGACTTCAAATAACAAGAGATGGTTTTAAGAGACTCAATTTGAACAGGAAAGATGGGCTAGCAAACTGATTATGTAATAAGATATTTGGGAAGTTCTTTTTATTTTGCTAAGGGATGAGAACAGAAAAAAAAATTATAAACGAACAATTTAAAAGTAAAAGGAACACCTGTGTAGAATTGGATTTCATTCCTCCAACCTTACATGATTTCAACATATAGAAAAATTACAGCTCTTAAGATCTTCTGAATGGAAGCTAAATATAAGCAAATGTATTGTTCCTATTTTTGTCCTAAAACGAATAGCACATATTGTATTAATCACTTCATCAAATACCATAAAACATGGGTGTAAAGACTAAATCTGTAATTAATGAAAATTGGAAGTAGTTAAGTCACACAAAAAATTTGACCTTGTCACAGAGAAGCTCCCAGTCCTTGGATTGGTACCTGCAAATATACACAAGTATTATTATTCCTATTCCTGATCTTGTATCTGCAGAGACTTTTGTGTTGTTGGTCATAGTTTCTAAATACATATGACTAAGTAAATCTCTTTTTGAGCAATACATTACAATCAACACAGGTATATGCTGTGTGTTACAGAGATTTGATGAAATTAGATAACACTACCAATTCTGCTCTGAGTACTTCTGAACATAAAAATTGTGGAAAATGAAGTAGAACCCTTCAAAACAGCTTGTATCATAAAGGAGCTTACAATCTGAGAAAACAAAAAAAATCTACCATTTAAAAATTCTGACAATAAATGTAAGCCACACGAGAAAAGGTTAGTTATTGTGAAAAACCATCAGAAGGAAGGAGATAAGGGTTTTATTCAAATGACTAGGAAGTCTGACAGACCCAGAACAAAACAAAGACCTTAGGAGGATTAAGAAAGAACAGTCCAGGACTCAAGTTTATATGTATCATCCAGGAAATGAAGACAGGGTCATTTGCATGCATTAGAGCAAAGGAGATTTTCTGACTTTCATTTTTTTTTCTTTATTCAGATGAAAGCAGTTCTAATGCTCATTGGCTGCTACACAGATGAGTGACATCAATCCAGAAAGATAAGATCAGGTTGGCTAGGACAATAGGGATGGCTTCAGGATAGAGGTAACAGAGTCTGACTTTAATCCTGGTCACCTTCTGTAAAGTAAATCATCTTATAAAATTCTGTACTAGGAATATTTGCTGTTTAAAGGATTTCTGTGGGCTAATCGATCAAAAAGTGAAAATTCACACTCCCAGCGGCAGTGAAAGTTGATCATGAAGTTTTATTATTTGGTTGGCAGAGAGGGAAATACAGCATCACATCTAATTCATGCTACCTTCTTTTTTTTTTCTTTTAATTTGTAATGGATCTGAAAGGAATGATGATTAGAAAAGAATCTTAGAGAGCTAAGCTTTATGCCAAAATCTTTAGCTAAATATATCTGATTTTGCACTCTTTTTAATGAGCACAAAAATGTAATATTTTACCAAATGACACCAAGAGGTGGAGAACAGGGAAGCTCGGGCAATATATATATATATATATATTTTTTAATCTCTGATAAGCCTTTGTGCAGTTCTTTTTGAAATGGGAGCAGTTGACAGCAGATATACACTTTTGAAATATTTACCTTGGTGGTAAACATTAGTAAACCCTGCCCAATGCTGAACTGATGCTGTCCATGCCTAAGATTAGCCTGTATCTAAGTTAGCAGGCACTGAAGGAACCAGAATCCTGCTCTTCAGAGTAGGCTGGCTGGAGTAGAGGGAACTTGACAGAAAAGGAGTGAAAGCTTCCTGCCTTCTAAGCTGCTTCCTTGTTTCTCTCCAAATTAAAAACGTCTGAAATGCACATTATGAAACACCATGAAACAGCTCACAATGACTGAAATACATTTTTAAATGCATCCGGTAACTACTGACTTCTCTGTTGTCGGTTGCTGCTTTAGTCATTGATAACGTCCTGTGCTGCTTTTGCAAAATGTTCTCCTGTTTGTATTCACTATCCCCGCAAAGCTGAGCCACAGCCCCACGTGAACATTTGATCTCTTCTCCACTGTGCACCAACCGACTCTCTTCTCTGGGACCAGCGCATCCCTATGGTGCATCATACCTAAGCGCAGGTCATCCATGTGTGCAATTGAGGGAGACGGACGATGGCAAATACAATCCGGTTTAAAATGAAAGCGCTCACATCGCGCTTTTTGAGGTTTAATTGCTGCAGTGATGACGCCGTCAATTGTATTTTTAGGTATGATCTTCTAGCCCAGTGCAAGACGGATGGGTTTTAATATCAGCAACACTTTGAAGGTTAGGCAATCACCACCATCGCCTTTGCTCTCGCCCAAGGTGTTCGTAGAATTCTAAAGCACATTTTTGCAGTTAGCCTCGGAGTGACCCTGCAAGGGGAGGGAACTGTGGACATCCAGAAAGAGGCCATAAAGTAGACGGGGCACAGGTCATGAAAAGGCGGTATTATTTTTCTTTAGCTTCAGAAGCTCCAAGAGTAAAATGTGGCTCAGAAGGAATAATGGTTACTATTGTAAACTTGGCTAGGACTGGGGTATAGGTACAGACAGGGACTGCAGCTTCATCCAAATGTCTCCTTTAGTCAACCAGAGATGGGACATTTCTAAATGTCCCATTACTATGCTTAGAACATTGCCGAAAATACAGAGAATTGGTTCAACTTGGTCTCTGTACCCAGGAAAAGCATAATATGCTATTATATGGCATAGAACTTGGGGAAATGGTGCTCACCATCCACATCGTTTTCTCTTATGCTTATCTTGAGATAAAAGAGTGACAAGGGCAATATAGCATAGAGAGAGATTCAGAATGGGAAGACCCCATGAGTCAGGATTGAGTGAAATGTCTCACTGAGGTTAGATCAGCAGAGCTGAGTTTGAAACACAAGTGAAATTGTGGGAAGGGGGTCTCAGGCTGAGGACTAGCCCTGCTCTCCTGTTGCAATGATCTTCTTTTGGTTCCTCCTCACTATTTCCCTGGATAGGTCATATTTTTTAACCTAAATAAACATTTTTTTTTTTATTGAACCAATGCCTTTACTATCATTTCTGTTACATTTTCTCTTATGAATGACTGTATAATCTGTCTGTACAGAGGTTGGAAGTATACCAAAACCTGATGATTGAATTAGGTAGGCAAAATTGGGGGCCAGAAGTGGTCTGTCGTTCCCTTTACCCCTGCTCCACCTTCCCTAAATCTTCATTAACTATCCTCAGAACTTTGAGCCTTGCACACCAACAAAATTCACCCTGCTAAATAAACTTTTACTTATTGATATTTCAGTAATTATGCAGGTAGAATTTGGACACAGCATCTCTGGTAAACCTCTGATCAGAGTGGGACCTGTCCATCAGGAATTTCAGCTGGAGAGGGAGGAGATTCAGCAAGGAAGCTTCAGAGTGGGTTCCCTTGAAGATCTGTGGACATGCAAATGACTGCTTCACTTACTTTAGAGGGACACAGATACAAAAAAACATGCCTACCCACCAAAATAAGAACTAAGACCTACTTTCATTTGGGTCCCCCCAAAAGCAGACCCTGAAAGAGAAAAGTACAACTAGTCTATTTGAAAGAGGGGAAAATACAGATGGAGGAATGGGGAAGTGAGTCAAGGAGAGAAGAACAGCCAACCAGTGAATGTTGTCAGGCTAGTGCCCATTGCCAGGGATAGAAATTTAATCTTAAAAGATGAACTCTGGAAGCCAGTTTTAAGTATGCAACTTAGGGGTACCTCAAGTAACGAGCAAAGGTCTGGGTATTTGTACATGATCTGCTGCTGCTCATGGGTTGGGTTGCTCCTGGACACTGAAAGGGACTCATTCCACTGACTGCTGCAGTGGAGGAGAGTTATGAAAACAGGGAAGTCACTGGGTTATCCCATGGCAATGAGTGTTCATTATCCCTACGCTGTGACATATGCTGTATTTGCTTCTTCACTGGACAGCATTCCTGATGGTCGAGTCTCCTTGCTCAAAAGTCTGTGTTTTCTGCAATTACTGATTTACACTTATCAGTGACATGGGAATACTCTCATGAATCTCTGAACTGTAGACATCTTCTTCTCCAGCCCCATGATTTAGCCACAACCGTGTCTGTTGATGATGATGTGGGTCAATCACCCTTTCTAACATAGTACTTTTTTGCATACTATTTTCATAATCCAAGGAATGCAAAGGGACTGGTTGGCAGGCTTACATTTTTTCTAGTGGAACCCCTACTGTGTCTTTAGAAAGAAACACATGTTCTTGGAAAGCAGACATTTGTTGTGGGCATGAAAGTAGGTCAGTGGGTCTGACGGCAAATAGGGCCAATCCTGTTTGCACCCCTTGGTTTCTAGAATAGCATGTTGTGTGTATTGAGGCCACAACCTCATAAGATGGCTCTCAGTTTAAATAATGTATTGAATTTTGAAGGTCATCATCCAAACTCTAAAGGTACCCTTCCTAAGCTAGTGTTTTACCTGTGCCTTTGAAAGTCTGTTGCTCTTCAGGTCTTCAGTTTCCACATGACATTGTCTCTGTTAGGGCCAGTGAGATTGGCATGAAATGCCCAGTGTCATAGTTTCTTCACCTAAGCTACAAATCCCATGTTGACCAAGTAGACACTTTGAACCTTCTTTGAATAGTGCTGGTACAGACTCTGAACAAGAAGGACTACCCATACTCAGAATTCTGTGTGTTAATCTGACAAGAATTTATCAGGGGGAGATGAAGTCCAAGGACCTTGCTAACAAGAGACTTGTTGCTTTCCTGAAAGGATAGCATTGAATAAAGTGATCCATTTCATTCTCTGCTGTAGTCAGGATGGATATTCAGCACCTTCAGTGGCTGGATATCCACCGTGTGCAGAGGGACTTGTGCTTTTCCGCCCTTGGTACCCTCCGTCTTTGAGCCATTGAATTTTCTATTCATGGGTTGTTTTAGTCAGCTTTTCATTGTTGTGATCAAAAGACTTTAAAAGAACAATTTTAGAGAAGGATAAGTTTACCTGGGGCTCATGGTTTCAGAGATTTCATTCCATAGATGGCCAACTCTATTGCTCTGAGCCCAAGTTGAGGCAGAACATCAGGGCAGAAGGTTACGATGGAGGAAAGCAACTCGAGACATGACAATCAGGAAGCAGAGAGAGAGCTCTCCTCACCATGGAAAAATATAATCCCCAAGGACAGGTCTCAGACACCCCCCCTCCTCCAGTTAACTTCTATTAGTGAATTAATGCATTGATTAGGTCAAGGCTCTCATAAGTCAATCATTTCACCTCTAAACTTCCTTACATTATCTTACACATGAGCTTCTTGGGGACACCTCACATCTGAAGTATAGTATGGGCCCATATGCAACTGGGAACAGACAGAACGGACATCCAATGAAAATGTCATCCTGTCCATTTGATCATTCACTGCCTTTTCCTCCCTGAATCTCCAGAGTTGCTAATGTGAGACACAAAGATCCAAATTGGATTTTTTCATCTGGGCCACTTACATGCATAACTCTCTCATGTCCTCCAAGTCTGCTTTCAGAAGCTATCATATGATGCATCACTGCTCTGCTGCTCAACTTGTGTAATGGATAACACCCAACTTGTGAGGCCAGTTCTGGTTGCCTCATCATTAGCTGGCCCACAGACAGGCTCTGCCTTTGTAAAATCCTTCCATAGCATAGCAAATACTGATTTTCTAGAATTGAGGAACTGTGTTATGCAGAAGTCATAGTTATGCTCTAGAACCTTAGCAATCCATTCCATGACTCTTCCATTGGCATTTCCTAGAGATTCTACACAGTTCCCTCATCTCTCATAGATACATCTGGCAATATTGAATATACCACTTTATACAACCTTAATAGCAGGGCTATCTATGCAGTAGACTGTATCCCCCATAAATTCTGTTTGGTTTCTAGTAGACTGTTGGGTATGCAATGTTCCATTTTGAAAAAGCCTGATGTGCTCCGTGATTCTTTCTTAGTGATAAGACTTAAATGGTGAAGTAAAATTTTCTGTATTTTGGAGGCAATGTCCCAACATGCTATAACCAGTTGAACCCTAAAAGCTTCATCAATATAACATTTATTTTACCAGGACATTTACTAGGTTGCTAGCACCTATGTACATAATCAGGTTATTTAGAGAATCTATTATTTCCTTCTCACTAGGTATAATTAACATTATGGCATCAATGTGGCATATGAGTGTGATGTTCTCCATATCATCCAAATAATCAAGCTCGCTTCATGCTGTACTGATCAGAAACAAGAAGAATAATTTCCCTACAATTCAGTTGCCTTGGGACACCAGTGTAAATGGAGGTTACTCTCTGTTCAAAGTGAGGTTGGAGTCGATATTTTTGCATGAAGGATATTGAAAGTATACCCCATACCATGTTCCTTAAGCTGTGCTGATCTAACAAATACTTGAAACTCAGCACAGTAGCTAAGATTGAGGCTAACATTTGTTGATTAATCATCCCTCAATAATATTCTCAATAATATTCTGAGTATGTTATTATATCCATAAAGATAACCCCCCCCAAGTGGGACTATAGGGTCAAAGGGCAATAGGAAGATCACATATTTTGCCAACTTGGTTTCTGTAGGTGCTGTCTAGTTTTATACCTCCATCAGTTATGTACGAGGGGACTTGTATTCCCACAGTCCTACCAATACTATTCTGTAAACTTCTAAGAATTTTGTCAGTATGACTTGTTAAAAACTCTTAGTGGAGTTTTATTATATGCTGTTTTTAGTATGAAATCCTTTGCATTATCTATATTTAAGGCTATTTATTGTGGTTTTTATTATAAATTCTATTTTTATGTGCTTTGTATTTCCATTGGATGGTTTGCCTTTTTTCTACCAAGTTCTAGAACCTCCTTATGTGTTAAGGTAATTATGTTTTAAAAATATTATAAATTGTATAATTTTTCCAATTTATTATTTACATAAATCTGTTTAGGGAATCTTTCTTTTTTTAAACCAAGACAAATGTTGGCAAGGATGTACAGAGGTTGGACTCCTTGTATGTTGTTGTTGAGAATATAAATAGGTGCCACTACTAGAGAAAAAAGTATGGAAGATACTCAACAAATTAAAAGTGGAGCTACCTTTGTGATACTAGGATTCCATTTCTGGATATATATCCAAATGAATAGAAATTAGGATCTTAAAGAGACATAAGCATTCCCATGTGGCTATATTCATGATATGGAAATGACCCAAATGTCATCAAAGATGAATGAACAAAGAAAATATGGCATAAACATACAAGTAAATTGGGATGTTTTATTTTTCCTTGTATAGCTTCCAGAAAACAGATTTAAAAATTGTTGTCAGTGATCAACAAGAGTGAGCAGTTTTTGGAAGGCCTCTAGATAAGAACTGGTTTTCACTGTTACAGAGTTGTACATAAATATGAAAAAATAAACATATAAAGAAAAAACATGTCATAGACAAACTTATCTGCCTGCAATCCCAGCTACATGGCAGGCTGAGGCAGGAGGATAGCATGGTTGAGGTTCATTTGAGGAACTTATTAAGATCCTGTCTCAAAATTAAAATTTTAATAAAGGACTAGGAATGTAGTCAAAGGCTGAATACTCCTGAGTTAAATCCCCAGTACCACCACAACAATAGCAAAAAACTTCTTGGACTCAATAAATTAAATTTTTCTAGAAAATAAGAATTGTCATCTAGATTTTTTATTTATTTACTTTGAGTTTTTCAAATTCTTTCAAAATTTTGTTTCAATGGTTACTTTTTATTGTTTTCTTAGTATATATTTTAATTATTTCCCTTTCTAAATTAAATAAACTTCTATCTATACTGTTTATATCAATAACAATTGGATAGAGAAATACACTGCTATGAATGATAGGGAATACTACCCCTCTCTCTTCAAACACACAAAGTCCAATGCAATATGGAAGGAATATGTTATGCTATCAAATTATCAAACTAATTGAAATTTCTATTCTTCCTAGAAAGATAATTTGATATATAATGTTCAGTTTTAACCAATTTAGTCCCAAGTTTTCAATTGAGAATATTTCAATGAAATGTCAATAGGTGCATAAAATAGGTTGGAAGTCACAATCTAGATCTTACATATATCATTATATTATATTAATTAATATTATTTTCTAAAATATTATTGTTTCATAATCACATATTATACATCAATATTATATACTATATTTAAGCTATTATAGGTATTCCTCTTCTGAGACAAAATGGATTAATCTGGAGGCAAGCACTTTGGCTATGGGCTAGAGGTTAAGACAAAAGCTTAATGGAGGATAATTGTTCTGCCATTTCCTTTAGGATGTGATTAATAACATCCATTCCCACCACGTTTCCTGCCCTAACCCTGGGTGTTACACTTGAAAACTCCAAGGTCGCAGCCTCACATGGCCCCACATCCTGGGAGAAGCCTCTGCTTCGATTCTAGCCCTTTCCTGGGCCCATCTTGTTGGGATTCCACCTCTATCGTTTTCATTTCTTCTTGTTTTTAATCTCCACATTCCCACTTGCTTTCTGTTTTCCAGAAATTTTTCAGAAATAGTGACATCACTGATGTCCCTTTTCTTCCTATCCATATTTTAAGGTATCCCCTTTTTACCTATTGCTGTGGTGTTCTTTACGTGTTGCTTTATGTTCTCAACCCTGAGTCAGATGTGCAGACATACTTTTTGTAACATGGAGCAGAAAAGCAAATTGCATCCTTCTTACACTACCAGCAAATTACACATTTACAATTGTGTTGTAATAACTAATATACCTGAAAGAATTACTAGCCACAGAATCCTCATTTCACTACACATGATAGAAGTTCATATGTGTAATCCAGAATCCAACTATAACCTTTAAATCTTCAAACACATTTTGGTTCCATATCTTTTCAGATACTTTTCAAGATTATGCATTACATTAACATATTAAATATTTCCCTTTATAGGTATATGGATTTTATGCCTAGGTCCCCATCACATTTAACCTATGTATTTTCAGACCTGATTCTAAGAAATCCACTCACTGTGAATGCAGGTCACTGACAATCACACTATATCATCTCTAATTTCTGAAATTTATATGTATGAACTATATTTAATATATATTTCCATCCTCTAGGAAAACTTAGGGAAATAAGGTATGTATGACTGAGCACAAGAAATTATGTAAAATTTTAGAGTTGAGAGGAAAGAAAGTGTCAGTTCTGGCTAACGAGTCAGTGATAAGAATTCACAATGTACTTGACTTAGAACTCATTTATGCTACGTGAGCTGAGAAAGTCTGGCTCTCATCAAAATTAAATCAACTGTGTGAAAACTCCAACATTTATTCATAGTTAGTGTTTTAAAGAGAATCGGACATTTTTATGCCAATGTCACCTAGATTCTGTTCACGTTTTACCGCCCCAGCTTCCCCAGTCCTTCCACACGTCCAAGTCACGAGCAGGAAAGTTTTCTTTTACGAGCCAATGTGAAACTTGACCCAGAAAATCCAAACAGCTTCATCAAGCTGTGACTCTGTGATACCTCGCACCACAATCCTAAATTCATTTAAATTCTCAACCATCATTTCTTGCTGCAATATTTACATTCTGACAGTGAAGCAGAAGGCATCCTTCTTTATGTATGGCATGACTTTCCAGAAATATGAACAGTCACGATGGTTTTGTACAGAGGTGGGAGGACTGGGCGTTCTCTCCATCTTCAAACTAGATCTCGCTGAACCTTTGGACATTCGATTTAAAAGTAAGGTTCAGTTGCTGAGTAGTTAGCCAGTCTGTGAGAATAAACTTTCTTGCAATTTTGGCCTGCTCTCATGTAATCAATGCCTTTCGTCCCAATTGTGCATGACTTGAGTTGTGCGCCCGCTGTTGAGATAAGGGAGGGACGTTAACCCTTGGTCATGCTTTCTCTTTCCGTGTGCCAAATGTTGAACTATCCTCCCAGAAAGTTCTTTCCTCTCTTTTCCTAATTTTTTCCCCAGATTGCCCTTATTTAAGTATGATGAAGTGGGAACTCTGATGACTACTTTTCAAATCAGAAGGGTTTTAATCAAAATTGAATAATCAAATTTTTATCTTTGCAACTTATCAGATCAATCTCTTGAGCAAACGGAGGAAACAGAGTCCAGGTTAAAAAGGAAATAAGTTACTTTCCTTTTGCTCAATATGTATTTGCCCGTCATGCAGAAATTATATGTCTATAAAATTAAATCAATGAAAGGATTATGCTTTTGTGAAAAATTTAGATAAGAGGCTTATTAAAGAGTTCTAGATGAGTTTAAAATGTTTAAAATAAGCAAACTACATAGAATGTATATGTGATATTCTAAAATGTTGACAAGAAAAATTATTTCTGCAATATTACTTATTAAAATGAAATGAACTAGAGATTAAACACATTTTGATTCCATTGATTGTAAAACTATACACATGCATGCACATACACAACATATTTACATATTTATACATTTTCAAGGATAAGCTACAAATTATTAAATTGGTCATCATTACATGGAGTGGACTATGGGGTAATTTTCTTATCTGTAGGTATGCTATTACTATTGATCTTTGCAAGCTTTAATTTTGATACTTTTGCATTGAGGACCCTATATTCTAATGACAAACATAAAGTAACATGTAGCATCATAATGTCTATATTGATGACACAAAATATTACAAATGTCTTTCTTTATTCCTACCATGGTGTAAAAGTTATTTGCTATCCCCGAATCACTAACACTATCTACAAATGTTCTTGCTCCAGGTTAAGTTTTCCCTACCCCATCCATTTGAAGTTGGGCATGGACATGTAGTTTGCTATGGGCAATAGAATTATGATTTCTGGGTCAAATGGTGGATCCATTCCAAGTTTTCTAAGGAATCTCCACACTGCTTTCCAGAGTGGCTGCACAATTTGCACTCCCCCCAGCAATGTATGAGTGTACCCTTTTCCCCACATCCTCACCAACAACTGTTGTTGCCTGTATTCTTAATAAAAGATGTTCTAATTGGGGTAAGATGAAATCTTAAGGTGGTTTTGATTTGCATTTCTCTTATAACTAGAGATGTTGAATATTTTTTCATAAATCTGTTGGTTGCTTGTAGATCTTCTTCTGTAAATTGTCTGTTCATTTCCTTGACCCATTTATTGATTGGGTTATTAGTGTCCTTTGTGTAAAGACTTTTGAGTACTTTGTAGATTCTGGAGATTAGTGCTCTATCTGAAGCACTAATGTGTGTGACAAAGATTTTCTCCCACTCTGAATGCTCTCTCTTTACATTGCTGATTGTTTCCTTTGCTGAGAAAAAGCTTTTTAGTTTGATTCTATCCCAATCATTGATTCCTGCTTTTATTTCTTGCGCTTTGGGAGTCATGTTAAGGAAATCTGGTCCTAGGCCAACATGATGAAGATATGGACCTATTTTCTCTTCTATTAGGTGCAGGGTCTCTGGTCTAATTCCAGGTCCTTGATCCATTTTGAGTTGAGTTTTGTACAGGGTGAGAGATATGGGTTTAGTTTCATTTTGCTGCATATGGATTTCCAGTTTTCCAGCACCATTTGTTGAAGAGGCTATCTTTTCTTCATTGTATGTTTTTGGCTCCTTTGATGAGATACCTGTATTTATGTGGGTTTGTCTCTGTGTCCTCTATTCTGTACCACTGATCTACCTGTCTATTTTGGTACCAATACCATGCTGTTTTTGTTACTATTGCTCTGTAATATAGTTGAAGGTCCGGTATTGTGATACCCCTGCTTTGCTCTTCTTGCTAAGAATTGCTTTAGTTATTGTGGGTCTCTTATTCCTCCAAATGAATTTCATGATTGCTTGCTCTATTTCTATGAGGTCCGTCATTGGGATTTTAAATTGGAATTGCATTGAATTTGTGTAGTGCTTTTGAAGTATGGCCATTTTGACAATATTAATTCTGCCTATCCAAGAACATGGGAGATCTTTCCATCTTCTCAGACTTTCTTTAAATTCTTTATCCAAAGGACTTAAAATCAGATTACTACAGTGATGCAACCACATCAATGTTCATACCTGCTAAATTTACAATAGCTGGATTGTGGAAACAACCTAGATGCCCTTCAATAGATGAATGGATAAAGAAACTGTGGTGTATGTATATACAATGGAATATTACTCAGCCATAAAGAAGAATAAAATTATGGCATTTGTAGGTAAATGGATGATGTTGGAGACTGTCATGCTAAGTGAGATAGCCAATCCCCAAAATCCGAAGGCCGAATGATCTCTCTGATAAGTGAATGATGATGCATAATGTGGGGTAGAAGGGAGGCAAGAATGGAGGAAGGATAGATTGCATAGAGGGAAGGGAGAGGTGGGTTCGGGGTTGGGGGTTAATAATAACAGAATATGACAGACATCATTGCCCTGAGTACATGTATGAATGCACAGATGGTGTGACTCTACTTTGTGTACAACCAGAGAAACAATACTGTACTCCATTTGTGTACAATGAATCAAAATAAATACATTTAAATAAATTTAAAAAAGAATTATGATTTCTGACTTGCAGAATTAAAAGAACCTTTTTAGGTTTATAGATTTTTCCTTCCCTTGACAGAAAAACTCATAATGTTTAAAATAATAGGATTTCCATCAACCTAGGTCCCTAATGTAGCAAAGGTCTCTTAGCTGCTTTTCTCAGGTGGTGTATCCTGAGCACAGATTAAGCTAGTATTATGAGAAGTCACTGATAAATTTAAGGGTTGATTATTACAAGAGCTCATGCTGACTAATGCATTATGTAAGGAGAATCTCCACTGGAGATTAATATGCTAAGGAAGGGTCAAATGATGTGCTTAAGAGTAAGAAAAGCTTGAAGAACCTATTAGTTTCTACACTAATTATAGCAGTAACACTAATGAGAAACAGCATTTGTATACTTATAATATTCAGGCACAATACTGAAACCTCTATATGTAGTAACTCATCTTTAAACATAACACCAATCACTATAATATCAGTTTTGTCATTAAGAAAATTCAGACACAAAGACATTAAGGAATTTAACTAGGGGCACTCTCTTAGTAAATATAAATCCAGCACCTATCAAAATATACACCACCACAAAATTAATAACAGCAAATTTTATAACGTTGTTCAATATTGAACAACATGGTATCTACTGAATTTGAAGTTTTATTTGTTTGAGTTAACTTCTTCCAACACGTTTCTGAAACAAGGGTAATGGTCACCTTTTGCAGTGAAGAAACTGAGGTTTACAGACATTAACTTGCTAAGATCCTACAACTGATGAAGGGCAGATTAGAAATCAAAACTCAGGTTCACCTCTAAAGCTTACTTATTTTGTACAATAGTATGCTTAATTTTAGACAAATGTTTACTAATATCATGTCTCCTACAGCTGGTGGAAATAAATCTGATAACAAAGTTAAAAATGACAATAAGAACAGAAGGAATGTTGTTCTAATCATTTTACCTAAGACCAGTTCAGCTGCACTCACTGAATATAAAGCAAAATATTTATATGCTAATACTTATTCACTTTTTAGGACAAAATGTTAAGATAACATCACATAAGACATTTAACACAAGAACGCAATGTTAGTTGAATATTTTCCTTTTATCATTAATTACTACAAAACATGAACTTAATTGTGTCCATGGATACTCTACTCTCCCAAATTCACAGTAAATTCAATTAATGGTTACTAATACTCTTCTTCCTTCTACAATCAAGAATGGAAGCTTTTTGATGTCCGATTGAATAATTTATTTCAGTGAATAGAAGATAATTTTGTTTTATTTTGTTTGATAATTAACATGGAATTTTGTCAGACATTAAAAACCATATTCTTCCTTAAAATTTTTATTTACAATCTTGCTGTTATACACTAGCAAATTCCAACACTTTTAAGAGGCCACTGATTAAATGCGGTCCATTTAAAAACTTAGTTATATGTCATGAACAAATAAATCTCATTTGTAAATTAAATATAGTCACTTTCATTTTAAAGGACTTCAACCATCTGAGTGATAAAAATTCTCAAACAGTAAAGTAATTCTTTTAACTCCATGGTTTTAAACTTCAAATTATGGAAAATTAGTCCTACTAAGTATTCAATACTGTGTTTCATAAGATCATTACTTGAAATTCACAAATCTATATAAACTTTCTAACAACTTTAAATTGAAATAACAAGTTTCCCCCAAATGCTAGAAAATTAAATTAAGTATCCCCAGCAAATAAAAACCCAAAAAAGAAATTAGCTTTATATTAAAATATGCATTTAGAATATGGGTTCGGTTCTCCAAAATATTTCTCCACTGAATTCTAAGTCTTCTCAACATTAATGGATACTAACTCTGTATAGGGAAAATTTCCTCTAATTTAATAGGGATTATTTATTGAACAGAAATTTTTATAATGACTATCACTAAATTCCTTTTATCTAACTTAATAGGGCATGCCAAATTGCCATTACATTCTATAATGGGAACTTCATAACTCAAAAAACAAAAAAAAAAAGATTATTCTTGTGGGTTTTGAAAATCACACAGCATAGGTCCCTGGTCTAGTCATGGATATTTGCAAGCTCCCCAGCTGCTGAAGTACTTGAACTTATTCAATTCCATTGACTTTCATAATATTTACATACTTAATGATACTTGGACTTTGCAGAACACTGTACATTTTTTTCTTCATGTTTGACAGACTAACACTTCTTTCACAGATATTAACTGAAATCTAAGTGGATTCTGATAAAATCCAAAATTATATGGTACTTAATGACTCTCATAGCTATATTTCTAGGCAAATTTTCTGACTCTAATAATGTATTACTTAGACACAATGTCAAGAAATAGTAGTATTTATTATCTTTCACCTAAGATGTAAATAGTCAGAAAGGCTATTACTTCCAGTATAACAAGAAAAAAGATAATTTAGAAAATCGGGCATTGTCTAGCAATAATCAAAGACCGTAAGTTACAAGGCAACTGATTGCCATGAAATCTCAAGGAAAGCCAAGTGTTCATAAAGGAAAAGCTGAATCTGAAGACTGATTTACCTCTGGTAGAACAGGAAGAAAGGTGTAGGTGCCATATAATCTGATAAGAAGAATTCAGGTAAAGTGGTGGACAAACTGTTAAAGGCTGGCATAGGAGGATGGAAGACATGGAAACTGAAGATACAGGGGTAATTTACCTGCATGTATTGGTTCTTTTTCTTCACACTGCTCAGCAAATGCTGCTGAGAAAATCTAGATGTATAAAATTAGACCCAAATGAAACCTGTGCTTGGTGGTACAGGCTTTAAGAAAGGGAGGAAAAATTGAAAAAGGCTTAAAGCCACAACCATTTCTGTATTGGTTGTGAAATAAAAGTCTTAATCCACTCAGGAAAAGGCAGAAAATCCTATTGCCACAGAGCCAAGGTAAAGGCTAACTGACTTGAGAATGGGAGAAGAAAACAGAGACACTATTTTTGGAGGAGAAACAGAAAATCTTCCATTGCTTAGTCCAGTAGAGGTCTCTAAAGGTTGGGGGAATGACAATATCATTGAAAAGTAAGCAAAAAATAAAGAGCACAGAGCAATGATGAACACTAGAAAATATCAATGGTCTAATGTATGTGTAATTGGAACCTACGAAGAAAGAATGGAGCAGAAGAAATATCGAATGAGAGAACAATAAAAAAATTTTGTCAGAAATGGATATAGACATAAAATCCAGGTACAAAAGTTCAAAGCACTACAAAAGACTAAACACACACACACACACACACACACACACACACTTCTCAGGACACATAATATTCAGCCTTCTAAAAATCAGAGTTAAAATAAAATGTTGAAGGCAGTCAGAAAAGAAAAACACATTGCATAGGAACAACAACAAAAAATGATCACAGCAAATTTAGAAACTAAGGAAATCAGAGAACAAGTGGTAAAGGTAAAAATCTGTCATTTCAGTTGAGCATGGTACCTCATGCCCATAGTCCTAGCTCCTTGGGGACTGAGTCAAGAGGACCACTTGAGCCCAGGAGATGGAGACTGGGCAATATAGTAAGACCACCATCTCAAAAAGAAAAAAAAAAATCTGGAGGGAATGGATCTAGGCTACCACCCTGGTCTCCTCTGCAGCCTGTAATTTAAGGAGTGAGACAACAGCTGACCACAGAGGTGGGTGACAGAGAAAATATTCTAAAACATAATAGTGAGTAGGATGAGACCTTAAGGGATTTGAAATTTAACTCCTGGAGCAAAAAATAAGAAAATATTTTGTTAAGTGGGAACACTGACCAAGGTAGTGGAGTGGGGATGGATAATAAAGGGAAAAAAGGGAATAGGTAAAGCCATGAGCTTATTTCCTTAACAACAGTATAATAGAAAGGGAGACTTATTTAAAATGGGACAGGGGTGGCAAAGACAATGGAGAGGCACACAGTTTAATTTAATTTGCTGGTAGAAAACTATGCCACACAGCCATATTGTAGAAACCACGCTTAGCCTGCCCCTCTAGAAGAAATTAAATCTACACAGATTTTCCCCATCTACAGACAATAACACCTAATAACAAAGGGAACACTCTTGAAATGGTTGTTTCTATAACCCATTTAGAAACATCTTATAAAGGGATCTGGCTAACTGAAAGTTGCTGAGACCCCTCTCCCACTGTCAGAAAGAGGAGTGGGATGGAGCTGATCTGAGAGCTAAGTCATTTTCAAAGAGTGTAGCACTGCGCAAGCACCCAAAGCCCAGCACAACTGGGCATCTAAGAGCTGCTGGTCAGGCCAATTGACACCCTGCCCTATTTGCAGGTATAATCTCCATGATCAGCAGCAGCTATAGTCTTAACCCATGTCACAACAGTGTCCTGAAACTCCAAAGAGGATCTGCATACAGGCCTCACAGTCACAGACAGCTACCAAGCTTTCAGACATGGAGCCTTGTCAAGAAAGCCTGATGGAGGATGAGTACTCAGTGATCCACAGCAGACAGCTGTGTCCCACACCCAACAGAAATGTTCAGCACATGGTGTGGCTTCCAAGCAAATGCAGTCTTGGGCCTGTGGGCTGACTTAACAAGAAGTATCAGCAGCTGGCATAAGAACCATTGGGTGTCAGTCAACTTTGTATGATTATGACTAAAATACCTGACAAGAATAACAGGAGGAGAAAAAGTTTGTTTTGGGTTTTGCAGAGGTTCAGTCCATGATTAGCTGACTCCATTGCTCTGGACTAGGTGAACAAACTGATATAAGAGGGTGACTGAGAAAAGTTTTCGGTTCACATCAGCTGGGAAAGAGAGAGGGAGGGGGGAGATGGAAGGAAAGGAGGAGGAGAGGAGAAGGAAGAAGAAAAAAGGAGGAGGAGCAGGAGATGGACAAAGTATTATCCCCAAGAAAATGTTCTTAGTGACCCCCTTCCACCGTCCATATCCCACATCCTACAGTTACCACCCAGGAGTTCATTCAAATTATTTATTTAAAAAAAAAGAAAGATTTTGTCTACCAGTTAGATTACATTTATCATAATCAAATCATTTCATCTTTGCACATTCCTGCATTGTCTAGCACACAAGCTTTTAGGGGGATACTTCATAACCAAATCATAACATGTAGTAACTGGGAAAGAGATTCCTGTGCCCCAACAACATTTAGCATCTCTCAGAATGTTCACTCATGGGTCCCAAGGCTACCAGTAGTCACAGAGCACGATCACACATATAAGCCTGTTTCCTGGGGCCAAAAAGAAACCAAGTAACTATCAGAGACCCTCTTGCATGGCAATCCAGTGTACTCCACAGAGGGTTCCTACTTAAGAGTGTCTCACAGGCACAAGCCACTGCCAAGTGTGCCCATACAGAATCTGCCAACCTGTACAGCCCCCTTTAATAGGGGGGTGCCCCCTTTAATAGGGGGCAGCAGACCTGTAATTTCCATGGGCCACTTCAGTCAGATCTCTGAACCCCTGTCTTAGACCACAAAAACCTGCACATGTTGAAATACACATGGATTAGACCACACCAGAATTGAGAGCTCCCATTACATGAAGCTTTTCTTCAGGATGGTACAAAAGACTGCATATCCCCAAACATGGAGAAAGTTGCTAAGTCAAAGATAATTAGGGGCTTTCCTCTGGCCTACCAGAAATATAGTAGGTACCTGAACACACCAAAACATAGAGGAATCTTCCTAGAATTGTGTCAGAGGTGTGCTGGTGAGATCACTACCTCCACATCCAGAGAAACTTAGAGGTAAAGCTGAGAAGCCGTGAACATCTTCTAAATGTTCCACATCCCGATGAACCCCAAATTAGGAAAACTCAATAAGAAATCTTCCCTCTTCAAATGGATTGGCATGAAATGTAAATCAATCTAAAGTCACTTTTAATCTTAAGAATATTATATTCCATATTGTATTGATGGGTTTCTCTTGCTATTCGATATTATAGTACTCAGTCTAATTAGATTATTTAATGTTTGAAGCATTAATTGTAATCATTCTTTCTTTACTCTTCTAGCTTATACTTATATTCAAAATTCTTTAATCTTTTATCCTGTTGCATTATATACTCCTATCTTAACTCTCCTTATTTTAGCTTATATTATTTTGTCTTTCTTATCTTGATCTTTCAATTTCTCTCTTTTCCCTTTTGAAGCTCTATCAGTTTTAATACTGATTTTCCTACTGTTAAAACCTGATTTCTCAACCTATTCTAGAACATTGCTCCCATTTTCTATTTATATTAGAGGTCTTGTGAAGAACATTTTCCATTAGATTTTATAAAGATACATGGCTTTGTTCTGAAGTGATTACAGTAACTGTGGATTAGTGACTACTCTCAAATTGGTGATGTATACTGGAATTAGAAGGGGATAGAGGTTGAGTGGGAATATTGACATAAATAAATTTGCCCAGCCTGGGGTACTTAGTAAACTGAGGTCAACTCACTAAAAAAATTCTTGTATGATAGCAAAAGAGATAATCATCCTAAGAGATGGTCAAAGGTAAAAACAAAATGAAAAATTAAGGGATAAAGAAACCCCAAATAGTTCAAACACTTCAACAACTGACTCCATTAATACAACTGTGTAGGAAATGCCAGATGAAGAATTTAGAAACTTGATAGCTAAAATGATAAATGAACTGCACGATCTAAGGAATGAATTAGGAGAGAAAATACCAAAAGTGAAAAAGCATTTTAATATAGAGATAGAGATTCTGTAAAATAAATAAATATAAATCCTGGAATTAATTAATAAATCAAATAAAAAATTAAGTTGAAACAATAACCAATAGAGACAGATTTCTTGGCCCAAATGACAGGGATATAATCTAGGAAACACAGTTAACAATAATGAAAAGAAGATGAGAGATTGTGATCAGAATATGCAAGAAATATGGCACAATATTCAAAGAAACAAATCTAAAAATTATAATAGAAAAAATCATTGACATGCAAACTAAGAGTGCAAAAAATTTTGAGTGAAATTGTGTCAGAAAAATTTCCAAACCTTGGGGCTATGATGGAAATTCAAATAAAGGAGTCATTTAGAAATACAAATAAATAAAATAAAAAGATCCTCTCTAAGACAAATTATAATTAAAATGTCTATTTTAAAGAACAAGGATTGGATTTTTAAAGCCATAAGAAAAGAGAAGTTCACAAGTAAAGGCAAACCAATACAAATCAATACTAATTTTTCAGTCCAGACTCTAAAAAGCCAGCAAAGCTTAGGATACTATTTACCAAAGCCTGAGAGATAGTGATTGCAACCAGAATTGCTAAATACAATAAAACTGTCTTTCAGGATTGAAAATGAAATATAAACCTTCTAAGATAAGCAAAAAATAAAAGAATTCATGTTCACTGAGCCAGCACTACATAAATTACTTAAAGAAATACTACATGTGGATGAAATGGAAAACAAACCTCAAAGTCAAGAAATAGATTAATTTCACTAGAAGGGTAGCCAAGTGAAGGAGAACAGATCTGAAATAAACCTTAGAGATAAATAAGTATTGCAGAAAATAATGATTATCTCTCTATAATAGCACTGACTATAAATGATCCAAACTGACCAATTAAAAAATGTAGACTGCTAGATGTGATGGAGCACACCTGTAATCCCACCAACTCAAGAAATTGAGATAGGAGAATTGCAATTAAAGGCCAACCTCAGCAATTTAGTAAGGCCCTAGGAAACTTAGCAAGATCTTTCTATAAGTAAAAAATAAAAATATAAAGTTCTGGAGTATGTAGCTCAGTGATAAAGCACTACTGGGTTCAATCCCCAGTACCATAAAATAAATAAAAAAGATGTAGATTGGCAGTTTGAATTAAAAATATGAATATGTTGTTCACAAGAGATTCACAGGCAAAGACATGAATCCACTGAATATAAAGTTATGGAAAAATAAACTTCCATACAAATGGAAACCAAAAGCAAGCAAGAAGAGCTACCCTCATAACTGACAAAGCAGACGTAAGGCCAAAGTTTATCAGAAGAAAAAAGAAGGTCGTGTCATAATGGCAAAGGGAACTATCTTACCAGAAGTCGTAATGATTGTTTTAATATTTGTCCTCCCAATGTTATTGCATCTTCTTATATAAATCTCTACTCAACATAAAGATTCAGATAGAATCAAATACAAAAATACCTGGTAATTTTCAACAAAACCCTTTCACCCAAAATTATGTCATAAACTAAGGTGAGACTCTTCAGACTGAAAACTACTAGCAATTGAATCTATAGAATCTATAGAATATTTTATTCAACAATAATGCTCACATTCTTCTCAGCTGCACATGGAACTTATTCCAAAACAGTCCATATTTTAGAATATAAAACAATTCTTACAAGCACACACACACACACACACACACACACACAAATTTTAGCATGTGGAGATTAAATAATATACTTTTGAATGACTAAGATGTTACAGAAGAAATCAATGGAGAAATTGTAAGAATTATTAGAGACAAATGAAATAGAGATTCAATATACCAGAATCTTTGGGACACTATGAAGGGAGCTCTAAGAGGAAAGTTTATACATTGAATGCTTATATTAAACAAATAAGCAGAAAGATCCCAAATAAGCCATTTGATGCTGTATCTCAAGGCAACAGAAAAAAAAAGAACAAACTAATTCCAAAATCAGAAGAAAACAGAAATAAGTAAGATCAGACATGAAAATAAATAGAAAGTATCAAAGTAACAATGAATCAGTTGTTGGAAAAGACAAGCAAGACTGATAAACATTTAACCAATCTAACCAAAATAGAGAGAATACCCAAATTAACAAAAATAGAGATGGAAAAGGAAATATCACCACAGACAGTTCTGAAATTCAGAGGAAAATTAGGGACTCTTGAAAACTTATATTCCAATAAATTAGAAAATCTAGAGAATATTTGCAAATTTCTACACATATGACTGATCCAAATCAAATCAAGACATAGGATACATAAACAAACCAATAATAACAAGTTTGAAGCAGTAAAAAAAGATTTCCAATAAAGAAGTACAGGATCAGATTGATTTTTAGCAGAATTCTACCAGGCCTTCAGAAAAGAATTAATCCCAATTCTCTTCAAATTATTCCATGAAGTAGAAAGAGGGGAACACTCCAAATTCATTATATAAATACAGTATTAACCCTGACATTAAGACCAGATAAAGACATATCAGGAAAACTATTGACCAATAGTCCTGATATATATATAGATGCATAAATCCTTAATAAGATTTAGCAATCTGCATTCAAAAACACATAAAGAATATTATATACCATAATCAAATTGGTTCCTCCTCAGGGATACAAGTTTGTTTCAACATATACAGATCTATAAATGTAATTCATCACATTAATTCAATCAGTACAGAAATCACATGATCATCTCAATTGAAACAGAAAATGCCTTCAACAAAATTCAGCAGCCATATATTTTAAAACACAGAAGAAACTAGGGATAGAAAGAACTTACCTTAAAATGGTAAAAACTATATATGAAAAATTCAAAGGCAACATCATACTGAACGTGGAAAAACTATAATAACTTTCACTAAAATCAGGAATGAGACAAGTTGTCCGCATTGAACGCTCCTATTCAATATAGTTCTTGAGTTTTAACAAGAGCAACTAAGCAAGAACAGGAAATTAAAGGAATAAAAATAGAAAAAAAAGTCAAATTATATCTATTTGCAGATGATATCATCCTAGATGTAACAGACCCCAAAAACTCCACTAAAAGACTTCTAGAATTGATAAATTCAACAAAGTATCAGGACACAATGAACCTACAAAAAAAAATCTTTTCTGTATGCCAATAAGGAATTTGACAAAAAAGGAGTCAGGAAAACTATTCAATTAACAATATCCTTCAAAGTAAACAAGGACATGGGAATAGTAAAAGAACTCTATCGTAACATCTGTAGATAACTGAAGGAAGAAATTTAAAAGAACATCCAAATTTGAAAGATGTCCCATGGTCTTCGACAGGCAGAATTAGTATCTTCAAAATGACCATACTACCAAAAGTGACGTACAAATGTAATGCAATTCTTACCAACCTTCACAGAAATAGAAAAAAAGAAAACATTTCTAAAATTAATATGAAAGAGAAAAAGGGCCCAGAAGAGCCAAAGCAATTCTAAAAAATAAGGACAAGGCTAGAAGCATTGCAATATGTTGCAATATGTGATCTCAAATTATATCACAGAGAGATGTAAACAAAAGTAGCACGTACTGGCAAAAACACAAACAGGAAAGCCAATGAAATAGAAGACATAAGGACAACCTCACACAGACACAGTCATCTCATCTTTGACCAAGGTGCCAAAGCAAATTTTTGAGAAATGATAGCTTTTTAAACAAATATGGAAAACTGATATCTATATGAGGAGAAATGAAACTAAATTCTTATATGTCTCCCTGCACAGAAATCAACTCAAAATGGATCAAAGGCCTTGGAATTAGAACAGAAACTTTAGAATTGCTAGAAGAAAACATAGAGTCAACACTCCAACATACAGATTCAGGCATCTACTTCCTTAATAAAACTCCTAAATCTCAAGAAACAAAACCAAGAATCAATTAATAGGATAGCATTAAATTAGAAAGCTTTAACACAGCAAGGGAGACAGGGAAGAACACTGGCAGAGTCTATTGGATGACAGAAAACCTTTGTTTGCTACTTTTTGACAGAGGATTGATATCCAGAATATATAAAGAACTTCACACACACACACACACACACACATACACATAAAATCAATAAATGGCAAATGAACTATACAGAAATTTCTCAAAAGAAACCAAAATGGCCAACATGAAAAACATGAAAAACATGAAAAGGAGTTCAACATCTTTAGTGATCAGGGAAATGCAAACCAAAATAACACAGATTAGCTTAACTTGGTTAGAATGGCAATCATCAAAAATATAAATAACGAATGCTGGCAAGGATGTGAGGAGAAAGGACATTTATACATTGTCAGTGGGACTACAAAATAGTACAACCACTGTGAAAATCATTATGGAGATTCTTCAAAAGATTGGGTAGGGAACCACCCTGACCCATTCCTTGGTATTCATCCAAAAAAGCTAAAATCAAGGAACTGTAGTGATACTTACATTCCAATGTAAATAGCAGCATAATCCACAATAGCTAAGTTATGGATCCAGCCTAGATGTCTGTCAACTGATAAATGGATGAAAATGGTGGTAAATGTGCACAATGGACTTCTACTCAGCCATTAGGAAGAATGAAATTATGTCATTTGCTGGTAAATGGATGGTAATGGAGAATATCATGCTAAGTGAGAAAAGTCAGATTCAGAAAGTCAAGGGTCAAATGTTTTCTCAAATAATATGTGGAAGTTTGACAGAAAAAAAAAAGATTTAGAATGTGGGGGGAATCTCATGATAGAAAGGAGAACAAGCATACAAGAAGGGAATTCAAGGCTAGGGAGGAAGGGTAGAGAAGGATGGGATCCTCAAAATTAAATCAACCCATTATGCCATATATCAATGTATCACAATGAATTTCAGTTTTAGGTACAATTATAATGCACCAATTACAAACAAAGATAAATGGGGGAAGATCCGTGGGGTAGAGAAGTAGAGGAAGTTGATCACTTGGAGGGAGGAGTGGAGAAAATGGGAATGTATTGGAAAATGAAAAGGAGAAAATTATGTTACATGCATTTTTGAATATGTCATAATGAACCTCACTAGTAACTCACTAGTAAAACACTAAAAATATGCTGTTAGAATTTTATACTAAGTAAAAATATATTTCAAAAATAATGAAGAACAACCAGGCACACTGATGCACACGTGCAATTCCAGAGACTTGGGAAGTAAAGGTTGGAGAATTCCAAGTTGGAGACAAGCCTCAGCAATTTATGGAGACACTATCTCAAAAAAAAAAAAATTAAAGAGGAAGTAGTTCAGTGTAAAGTAAGCCTGTGTTCAGTTCTAGTAAATAATAATACTAGTAACAAGAACAACAACAACAATAAAAACAGGTAAATGAAACCTGATAGATTTCTTTAGTAATATAACTACACTGTAAGTACATGGAATATATAAAAAAGAAATTGGGATCTATAGAAAGAAATGACTATCCTTGGGAGTGGTTACAATGAAAGTAAATACAAAGGACTTTTTACTTGTTATAATTCTTTTAAAAACAATTGATTTGTCTAAAGCAAAAATAGTATCAGGATGCCAAGATACTGCTCTTTAGTTGACTTTGAGAGAGTTAAATGAATGACACACTAGATGTAAAGGAAGAATTGAGATTAAATGGTTATAAGGGTTTTAAACTTCAAGTGACTCAGGATAATATTATTTTAAATTAAATTTTGATTAAAGATTTAAATTTGACAATCCATCGTGAGTGATATTGGGGGAGAGGTGATGGAACTCTTCTATATCTCAATTACGGTGATGGTCCCATAATTTTTACATTTGCAGAATTTATATAATTGTATACACACTAAAAAAGTACATTTTAGTATATATAAATAATAATTCTATAAATCTTTAAAAAAGAAAACTCTGAAAATACTTCTTTTTTCTTAGAAACTCAAAGATACTGTTGGATTGGATTTCATATTGTTTGAGGATTAAGAACCATTTTGATAATATTTATGGCCTTTTTTATTAAAGATTTTAGGGAATAGAACATCCCTTGAATTTTGGAGTCTAACATCCCAAACCCCTTGTCAGATAAGCTTAAAACTCCAAGACCATTGATGGAGAGTACCAGAGGAGTGTGGAAAATTGAAAGGTCACAGGAAAAATATTTATTTAGGCTCAGGAGCATAGGTTTCTTTTATTATCATTCTTATAATGACTTTGTGAGCCTTAAAAAGCATATAGTAAGGAGAATATAAAGTTAGGCTATAAATGGTTCTAATGACCAGTATTATAATTTTATTTTTCCATATTGTATTTCTCAGCTCAGTTACAGACACTGCCAGCATGCTGGAGTGAGAAAAATCTGAAGGAGCTGAGGCCAGTAGTGGGGGGTGTAGTCAAGGAAAAGAAGCTAATGGAAAAGGATGGTTCTTAATTGTACTTTGACTCCTCTTACAAGCAGAATGCTTCATTGGAGAGCTGCCGTGGGAACTCTGATGTTTAATTTCCTGACATTTCTGAGAATCAAATCTAACGGGCATGCTCGATTAACATAGTTTAGTGAGGATGTTGTTTTCTTGGTCTCTTCTGACATGTAAGAGAGGCCAGACTAATACTAAAATCTGATCAAGTCTTTTGTTAAAACAAATATTCTAAGCCAATCTTTCCATCAAGGGAAGAAACCTCAGGATGGATCATTATTTAGACTCTGTTCCATTTTCTTCAGTCAGACTTCTGGCCTCTCTTTAGGAAAAGCCTAAAGAAGTCTGCAAAGAGGAAAGATATTTTGTTTTATTTTGTTTTTCATGAGTGTAACCCCAGTACCTAGGATAATGTATGGCACAAAAAGCACATTGAAAAAAATATATATATATGTACACACACATATTCCCTTCTTTGTAAATGAGTGAATAAATAAACGGAAAACAGATTGGGAAAAAAATTACCCAAGTAGAAAACATGCGACTAGTATTTTGGGGTGATTGCTTAGAGTATAGTCACACTTACCACATTCATCATGGTTGCCTGTAAGTTTTTGGTGGGGTCAATTAAATACTTAAATGAGCCAGAAGCACCAGTCCTATTAGTATAATGGAATCAAGTGCTGTATGTAGTCCCATTTGAATATCTTCACTTTCTAACAATCATCTGGTAATTATTACAAATTGTTTGGAATAACATACTTATTTATAAAAGAAAACATAGAAACAGAGCTTGAATTTCTCTCAAAGAGGAGGAGATCTCAATTTTTAAATCAAACATGTCTAAATTTCCATTTTAAATATCACTTCTTATTAACACCAAAACTGTTATGGTTTGGATATGAAGTCTTCACCCAAAAGCTCGTGTGTTGATGCAGGAGGTTCAGAGGTGAAATTCTTAGATTGGGAGAGCGGTAACAAAACCAGTGGATTAATGTATTTGATAGATTAATAATTTGATTGGATTATTGTGTGGTAACTGGAGGCAGATGGGGTGTGACTGGAGGAAGTAGATCACTGGGGATGTGTCCTTGGGATTATAACTAGTCCATTGTCCTTGCCTTGGCCTGCCTCTATGTCTGTCTCTCTCTCTCTCTCTCTCTCTCTCTCTCTCTCTCTCTCTCTCTCTCTCTTTTTCTCTCTCTCTCTCTCCCTCTTTTCTTCATCCTAACTGCCATGAGCTGAACAGTTTTCCTCCACCACACCCTTTCACCATGATTTTCTACCTCAACTGGGGCCAAAAGCAGTGGAGTAGGTGGACCATGGACTATCCTGTGAAACCATGAGCCCAAAATGAACTTTTCTTCCACTAAGTTGTTCTTGTTGGATGTTTTGTCCACAGTGATGAAAAGCTGATGAACACAAAGACTAAAACCAAGTTATTTATCCTCTCTGTCCCTTAGTTTTACTCATTTATATAAAGACACTGATAAAAAAAAACCCATTTACAAAGTCATTACAGATTAAAAAAAAAAAAAAAAGATTGAAATACTTAGAAGAGTCTATATAGTTTAGAATTGGAACACATCATACTCATCTTCGTTTCCTTCTGTGAAATTCATTTCTTCCTGATACATTAAAAACAAAAATTATGCATATTAATATGGTGCCATTTGATGTTTCAATACATGTATATATTGTATAATACTCAAAGAAGGACAAACATACAATATACTTTCTTCTAGTTTTTGAGATATACAATACATAATTGTTATCTCTCGTCATCCTACTATGCAAAAACATACCAGAATTTTTACTCCTCTCTAAATGTAACTTAGTACCCTTTTCCTGATCATCTCTCCAACCCACTCTCCCCAGCCTCTGGTTATCATCATTCCATTCTCAACTGCTATGATGTCAACTTCTCCATATTCCACATAGGAATTAGGCCATGTAATACCTGTCTTTCCGTGTCTAGATGATTTCACTTAACATATGACCTCCTGTTCTATCAATGTTGTCACAATGATAGAATTGCACCTTTTTACAACTAAATAGTGATATTTATGACTTATATATGGCATATGTATGTATATATATATATACACACACACACACAGACACACATAACTACATCACATTTCTGTACCCATTCATCATTGATGATGATATAAATCATTGCCATTTCTTGACTATTACACATAGAGGCACAGAAAACATGGAAGTGCAGTTGACTTTTTGACACATTAACCTCATTTCCTTTGGATACGTACACAGTAGTGTGTTTTCTGGATGATATAGTAACTCCATTTTTAATTTTTTGAGAAATCTCCATACTGTTTTCCATAATGGCTCTACCAGTGGAACTTGTCATCTTGGTCTTTTTGTTAATAGCCTTCCTTTCTGGGGTGACGTGATAGCTCATTGTGATTTTCATTTGCAATTCCCTGTTGATTAATGATATTGAGCATTTTTTCATGTACCTGTTGGTCATTTGCATGTCTTCTCTTTAGGTCTATTGCTCATTTTTAAAATCAAGTTACTTTGTTTTCCCTAACCCTTTAGCCTTTAGAGTTTCTTAAATATTCTGGATATTAACCCCATATCATATATGTATAGCTTGGTTTTCTTTTCACTCTGATGATTGTTACCTTTGCTGAGTAGAGCTTTATCATTTACTACAATCCCATTTTTCTGTTTTTATTCTAAGCTGATGGAGCTTTCTCCAAAAAATGCTTGATCATTATAGTGTCCTAATGTGTTCCTTGTTTTCTTCCAATACTTTTATAGTTAAAGGCCTTACTTTAAGTCTTATATCCATTTTTAGTTGATTTTTGTAACTGGTGGGAGATTGTTGTTTCATTTTTGCTTGTAGCTATCCGATTTTTTCAGCACCCTTTATTGAAAAGACCATCCTTTCTCCAGTGCATGTTGTTACTACCTTTGTTGGAAATCAGCTATATATGTGTGGGTTTACTACTAGATGATCTTTCCAGGTCCACTGGACTATGTGTCTTTCTTTATGCCAGCATCATGCTGTTCGAATTACTACAACTTTGTAGTATATTTTGAATGCAGGTAGTTTAATGTTTTCTGTTTTGCTATTTTGACTCAAGATGGCTTTGGCCATTCAGGTTATTATGTGGGTCCATGCAAATTTTAGCACTGTTTTTTCTAGTACTGTGAAAAATGTTATTGGCATTTTGACAGGGACTGCCCTGAAGTTGTAGACCATGTTGGGCAGCAATTTCATTTTAATAACAGTGCTTCTTCTCCTCGTTCATGAACACAGCATATCTTTCTGGTTTTTGTGTCCTTTTCAATTTCTTTCATCAATTTACTGTAGAGATCTTTCATCTTTGTGGCTAAATTTAATCCCAGGTATTTTATTTTTTTATAGTTATTGCAAATTTTTTTCATTTAATTTGCCTTTGCCATAGAGCAACATTATTGGTTTTTGTGTGTTGATTCTGTATCCTGAACTTTACTGAATTTATTATTGCTAACAGTTTCTTTCCAACAATGGGTTTAGGATATTTGTTGCATGTAAAGAGTAAGTTCACCTGTCTCCCTTAACACTTGATGCATACCACTGGCATAGTGACCTAATGGTTCTAGTCAGGTATTGAAAAATATATAATTGGCCAAAGTAAAAATGAGAACAGAGAAAGCAAGAATATTCTTTGCTATCTCTACAGGCAATCAATTTATCACTGTAATCCTAGGATTTGATTACCTGGCTTACAGACCTTCCATGAATAGCTTCAAAGTCTAAAGGGCCATAAAACTATCCAGTATTTCTTTGGGTATATTTTTCCTGTTTTCATAACATTTATCCATGAGGAGAATAGTTCCATTATAAAATTGCCTTTAATAGTGAATCAATCATGTTTATTCTATTCATACAACATATGCATGAACCATGCTTTCATGAATATATTTTTATCAGTGGAATGAGTCTGACTTAACATTCCTATGTTCATATATTAATATACCACAGTGAATCTCACCATCATGTACATCCACAAGATACTAATTTTTTTAAAAAAAAAATCTATAATAAATAGCAGAAAGATCAGTAGAGTAGAGGGAAGGGAATGGCGGGGCGGGGTCAGAGGAAGGAAGGAGAACCTGGAGTACTGGAACTGAATTAGAAAAAATTATATTCCATGATTTTATAATCATGTCAAAAATAAATTCTATTGTCCTGTATAACTAAAAAGACCAATAAAAGAAATAAAGTGAATGTTTTCAAAATTAAATGCCAACTGAAAATAAATGATGGTATCTTTTGAAATAAAAAATAATAATAATTACCTATTGACAGGGTCCAACACAGTGCTTTTTGTTAAATTTATACACTTGTGAAACCATCCTACAATCCATTTCTAGAAATTTCCATCACCCCAAGCATTTCCCTTGAGCCCACTGTTGATCTACTCTCATTCCCACTCCCCCAGATTAGACAACCACTGATCTGGCCTCCATAAATTTGTCTTCTTGGAGCATTCCATATAAATGAAACTCTACTTTCCTGTCTTGCTAACTCTTCCTAAGTTCATTAAAAACGTTTGGAATCACTAACAATTCCTCAGAGACCAGGGGGAAAAGCAGTGGCTTGGGGAAAGTGTTGAATTAGAAGCAAAGTTATTGTAACCCTCCCTTCTTGCTTGGAGGAAGGCACTGTGGCTTTTCTGCCTGCAGGGCTGGTGATCAGTTGCTGCAGATAGCCTGGTTGTGTGCATGCTGTTGGTGTGCTGAACTCAAATGCCTATGTTTGAGATGCTGTCCTTATCTTTTTCTGTTAGTAGCCTTAGCAATCTCCTCATGCTGAGTCAATCAGCAGGAACAAGGAGAAATAGTTTCTTGGGGGTTGTGGGTTTCCCTCTGCATGAGCTTTATGCCAGGTAGTCCTTTCTTTGATAGAGTCTTTTAAAAAGCATTGATTACTCACTCCCATATATGCATGCACACACATTTAAAAAGTCAAGTACCACTTGTGAAAGAATAGAGACTTAAGGTTCACTTTGGATTAATTTTTCTTCTTTTCTTCCTTTCTCTGCTCAATAAAATCATGTGAGGAAAGCGGTATGTCCTACTGTGATTTTCTTTGCATTATTTTTAAAAATCTTTTTGGGAATGAGGAGAAAGTCATGATTAGTGATTTGTGATTCAGTTCCATTCTGATTAATGAGGATTTAACTGCAATTTCTGCCATTATGAATTAAATGCCATAGTTCATTAGAGTAAAGCCAATTCAGTCCATTCCAACTTTCTATCCATGTTCCCAATATTAAATCCTTTCTTCAGGATTTATTAACTTGGTATCAAGATGCCCCAAGTGTATCTTTTTTCAATTAAAAAAGGAAATATCAGAGCATAACTTTTTTCAGTCCCATTAATGTTCAAGAAGACAGGTATGAGCTGGAGAAATGAAACAATCTCCATCTAATTCTAATGAATTTGAAAATAACTTGAGACATTTGATGTTAGTAATTAGCAGATATAAACTGACTTCTACTTGTGCTTTATGCATATAGGATGTGTAGATTAATTTTCAGCATCCCTAAGTCTGTCAACAATTTTTTGGAGGCACATAAAGTTTTTAAATGCTTTTTAAATTTGTGCCTTGTTTTTATTTGATGTACAAATTTTACAATCATGCCACAAAAATTCATTGTTTATTATTTTTGTATTAAATATCAACTCTTGCAAAATGAGGCTTACATACTATACTAAAGTATTATGTAAATATAAGCTGTATGAAATCCTTTTAAAATGTTATACTTACATATTTTTCAAGTACTTCTAAAATTGTATATGTGGGAAGAAATTAGCAATTTTAACCTGGCTGGTTCAAACAAGGTTCTTAATATGTGTTAATTAATGGATAATAGTCTTTTGAGAATATAACAAACTTCAGACATATGATTTGAAGCTGGTTCTCAATTATTTTTTGAATAATTATTTTTCATATAATGTCTTAAATCATTATAACAACGTATTACTGAAGATTTGTCTTTTCAGATGAAATAGGAATGTTGTGTAAATACAGGGAAATATAAAACATTTAATGTGCTGGAAGCAAAAATAAGAATGCAATCATTAGAGTTTAGAACAAGTTATCCACAGAAATAATATCTCATGAAACAATTTAATCTACTGATTCCTAGAACTCTGCTCTATTAGAAAAACTGATTCAGAAAACTCTTTAAAAGATTTTTTCTGTATTTATTTTCTTGACCATTTCATTTTCTGCCCTAAACTCTTTTCAATCACACTTTCACCTCAAATGCTTTTATTTAGCTCACTGAGGTCCTGTAACCTGGTGAATCCAATAGGCAGTTCTCAACTTCTATCTTATTGCATTTCTCACAATTGTACCTTAAACACTTTCTTGACTTTGTTTCTACACCAACACACTCTTGTTTTTCTTCTAACATTGTGGTAATTTCTTCTAAAGGGCTTTATACTGGTTTATCTATCTATTGCTGATCTCTGTTTTTGCTCTGTGCATCTAGTGCTCCCAAAGGCTCCATTCCCAAACCTATCTCTGCTGTGTCTTCAGTTCTTCAAGTCCCAGTACCTCAAATGCAATCTATATTAACATTACATGCTGTTATGGGTTGAATTTTATATCCCCAATATTCATATCTTGAAGTCCTAAAGTCCATTATCTCAAAATATAACCTTATATGGAAATAATTTTTTTACATCCTAAACCAAATACCAATTTTATGGAAACATGAATTGTGTTTAAGAGTGTTAAAATTTGTAGGGTCATTGCAAGTACAGTTATGTTGAATCTGATCAATTTAGATTGGAGTAAAATGGGCCCCTAACCCAGCATGACTGTTTTCCTCATAAAAAGGGAAAATTTAGACAAAATTAAAAAGGAGAATGGTATGTGAAGTTGAAGGCAGATTGGAGCAATAATTTTATTAGACAAGAAACCACAGAGATTGCTGAAAACCATCAGGAGCTGGGGTAGAGACAAGAAAGAGTTTTTCTTCTTAACCCTTAAAGAATCAACCTTACCAACATTTTGATTTCAAAGTTCAAGCTTCCAGAACCTACAGACAATAAACTTCTACTGGATAAGCCAATCCATTTGCAGAACTCTGTTATGACAGATTTGATCTGAAATGATATCCCCAATTTGATTTTGCCAGCTCTATCATCTCCTCAAATCCAGTCTTGCACATGCAAGACTTGGATTTCCACTTGGATTTCTAATTAGCATTTTAAATTATGTCTTAATCCTTTCATCCTCACTCCAATCTCATTCCTTCTCAGTTATTCACATCTTTATAAACAATATCCAAGGGGCTACATCATAGTGGTAGAGCACTTGCCTAGCATGTATGAGGCACGGTGTTCAATTCTCAGCACCACATATATATACATAAATAAAAAGTAAAGATCCTTTGACAAAAACAATATCCAAATGCCAAGATAAAAAGGTAAAACACCTTGCAGTTATTCTTCCCTTTAGTGCTCATATCCAAAATGCTGCAAGCTTTGCTGGTAATAACTTCAAAAGATAATCTCACTTCAATCATTTCTCACAGGTGCACCAGTATCATCAGTATCATCATATCTTTGTCACTGCATGCCTATATCTGAGCCTACCTGCCAGTTCTTTTACCTGAACAACTGAAAAAATAATGAATAAAATATTCTTTCTACTGTTCACCCTCTGTGTAAGTCAGCTTTGGGTTACTGTAACAAAATGCATGAGATAATAAAATTATGGAGAGAAATTTTTTTTTTTTCTGACTCACAGTTTTGGAGGTTTCAATCCATAATTGCTTGGCCCAGTTGATTTGGGCCCTATGATGAGGTAGGACATCATAGTAGGAAGTACATGCTAGAAAAAAAGCTGCTTACCTCATGGTGACTAGAGAGTCAACAAGAGAGAAAACATAAGGGACAGGACCCAGTTATCTCTTTCAGTGGCACACCTCCAAAGACCAAAAGCCCTCACACTAGGTTCTACCTCTTGACTTTCCACCATCTGCCACTACTGTCAAACTGGAGTCTAAGCTTTTCATACATGGGCCTTTGGGGGACACACAACATACAAGTTATAGCACCCCTCCGTGAAAGCAATTAGAATTACCTTAAAAAATTTAGGTGAGATTTTTTTTTCTTTCCTGTGTATAAAGCCCACCAATGTTTGCTCATTAAACTCAATAACATAGGTGACAACATTCTAAAGCAGTGGTTTTCGACTGGGAGAAATATTGACTCAATTTCCTCTTCTTCTCATCGGGGACATTTTACATTTTCTCAAAACATTTTAATTTGTTGCTGATGGAAGAGGGGTGCTACTGGCATCCATTGAGTTGAGATCTGGGATGCAGACAAACATGGTACAAAGCACAGAGCAACCCTGATGTGAACAGTGTGGAGGTTGGAAAACTGCACTGGAGAATCTGCTGGCTGCCTGAGTCGGCACCTACCACCTTCTCCCTAGCTCACTCCTTCCTAGCCATCTCTGTTTTCACACGCACTCACACCTGACGAACAGTCCAACCCTGGGAGTACTGAACTCTGCTCTTTCCACTACTGCTCGTAACCTAGATTGGACATGGCTCATTTCCCTTCATTCAGCTTTCTGATAAAAGTCACCTCTGGCCTCCCAACCCTTGGCAGTCCTTCTTTAGTTTTATTCCATTGTTATCTGATATTTTTCTTTTTTATTTGAGCATTTATGTGAAAAACTCCTATTGCCTTCACCACCCCTAATAAATTTTAACTTTTTAATTAGCAGCAGTAATATTCTCTGGTTTTGCATTCCACTCTACCCTTAGCCTTTAGAACCCTCAAGCGGAATTTGTGAAATGAATGAATGACTTTGTGTGTTAGCTAATCTTCCATGGGCGGAAATCAACAGGGAACTCATGTTCAGAGGATGAGTTTTTTTGTTAATTTATGAATCCCACCTGAAGTCTAATGGGAGAACCACAATTTTGTGTTCAATGGTAAGAAATCTCAGGTTCCACACCCCTTAAAATGCTTAGTCTCCAGCAATTATGCATCTAGAGATCTTTCAAATTGACCTCACAGCAGGAACCCCAAAGTATCAGAGTCTCCCAGAACATCCTCCATTCCGAGCCCTGTCACCCAGCCCTTCACTGCGTCCAACACCATGTTATGGGGCGCAACTTAAGAACAGACCTATCACCATTGAGAAATACAAATCTGAGAGTCTTTATCAGGCTGGCAGGCTGACAGTCTAACACAATGCCCCAAAATGGCTATTGGGAGAACAACCCCGAGCACAGGGTTACAGGGGTTGGGTTCTTATACCAAAAATCATATCAACCTAAGTGTCTGTTGCTATGATTCAAATTTACAAACATACATCATGAAATCATCAGTAGAGGAGGAAGTGGATCAAAACAATCTTACTTAAGTACAGGTTAAAGAATGGTCACTAACTTCTAGATAATCACTGTTGACATGGTACATTGGTTAAGAAAAAGAGAATAATTTTTTATCACATAAGAATTGTCATTTTGCATTGTTAAACATGTCATGCTAAGTAACTGATGATGGGTTCAAAGGCGGTGCTCCCATGGGAGAAGCATTTCCTAAATAACAGAGTCTCAGAGCAAAATGGAGTCTGTTTAGTCATTGCCCGTATAGCCTGGCCTATAACATTTCCATGGAGCCAAATCTGTCTGCCTGTCACAACTGCCCGCCACACCTCTGGCTCTGTCTGATTACAAAGAACCATAATGTCCAATCCTCTTCTCTAACTGCCCCCTTCACTTTCTCCAGTACTTCCCACTGTAGTTTCTGGTAAATGCTGTTTTATTTCTCCTACATGCCTCTTACTTCACACCTGGAAGGAAGCTGACATCCATCTTCCTCTTCACCCCCTTCCAGACTTCCTCCTCCCTGTACTTCCAGTTTTGACATGGATGCATCAGATTATCCTACCTCCTCTGCCTCTTTGCTGCATTGATCTCCCAGTCCTAAGTTTCCACTCCTTTAAAGGTTTACCTCCTGGCATACCACACCCTCTCTGAAACCCCTCCCTTCATAATTCTTGATACTTTCAGTAATCTAGTCTATAATCCCCTTAACCTACTTCCCTTTAACTACCTTGTACTCTCTCTCTCCTACCTAGGCCATACAGTGCTATGGTCAAACATAGTCCCTCAAACTGTGAAAATGGGCCGTCTTTTCATAACCACCACTTCAATTATTCTACTCTCCAAACATTATTTGTGTCTCCACTCCAAATCAATCCTTCCAATGACTTTGGCAAATAAACTTGAAGTCATTTTTGATTCTTTTCCCTTCTTTTATGCTCCACAATGATTGTGTCAGCAAATGCCACCAGCGGTGTCCCCAAACTGTATTCAAGATCCAACCACCGCTTTCACATTCACTCCTGTCAAACTGCTTCACACCACCATTATCTCTCAATTTCCTTGCTTTTGTACTTGGTATCTCTGGCCTGTTCTCAAGAGCCATATCAATTCTGTTAAAACTAAATCAGGTGAGATCACTTATCACTCAAAACCCTGCCACGCCCCATCAATGCAGGCTGCTATAATAGCATAACACGTACTCAGTAGCTTAAGAAACAAGCATTTATTTCTCACTGATGGGGCCCTTTCCCAGGCTTGCAGACAGCTGCGGTCTCACCGTAAACTCACATGGAAGAAAGGCAGAGAAATGAAGTGGGTTCTGATCTCTTCCTCTTCTTCAAAGGGCACAAATCTCCTCATGAGTGTGGCACCTACATAACCACATCTAAACCTAAATACCTCCTCAGATCTCCACCTCCAGATGCCATTGCATTGGAGATTAAAGCTTCCACATATGAATTTTGAAGGAGACAAATGTTCTATCCATAGCAGCCACCTCATCTCACATAGCAAAAGCCAAACTGCCAACTAAAACCTATGAGACTTCACTTTAACTGAGCTCTTCTCCTATCAGTCATCTGGTTGCTCATTCTTTTTTTTATCTAGTCTATGCCCAGCTCTGCCCCAAACTCCACAGCATACTCCCACTTCAAGATGTTTTACACCAGTTATTCCCCGTGCCTCTGCCTAGAATACTCTTCCCTGAAGCATCCACATGACTCATACTTCTCTCCCTTAGGACTTCAATCAAATGTCATCTTCCCAGTGAGACCTTCCCTGATGTACCATTTAAACTTAGAATCCTCAATGTTCCTTACATCTTTCTCTGCATTATTTTTTGTTATATCTACCAGTATCTAGCATATGCCTTACTCGTGTGTATCTGTATTTTTTAAGTGTATCTTTTTTTTCTCTTTTGCTGGAATATAAATGTCATGAGAGTAGGAATTTTGTGTGTGTTATTCTTTGCACTCTGTTCTATTCCCAGGACCTAGAAAAATTATTGAAATACAATAGACGCTGATGAATGAATCATGCATGAATAATGCTCTTGTGAAGTTTGTCATGGGACTTACTTTTATACTTAGGAACCCATCCTGAGAAACCATTTCATGGTTCTTATAAAATCATTATAAATAAAATCATCATTTAGTTTCCACAGGGATAATCCAGTGTTTTAATCCGAATGAGAGGAAAATAGTTCTATTGTCCTTTTTTAGCAAGAAAATAATGGATAGGTAATTTAATACAATATATAACAGATATAAGAATGGGAATTTGCAGGGTGAATATGTGGAGTGCATCCATGGGTCCATACTGAAATAAGCCTTGCTGAATAAATAGAAGATGTTCTTGTTAGGGCCAGAAGCTATAAAGAGAAGTATATGTTGTGCTTAGGAGTTGGTAGCTTCAAATAGAAGGGAAAGAGCACTCATTTTGGAAACAGGGACATTTACTGACATTGGGTACCAAGACCTGACCTAGCTATTATCAGGGTCTGTTCATTGGATTTTATTGCACTAAGAAATATTTCTTAATGATTAATTTAACACAAACCTGTTGACAGTAACAATTCTCCATGACAAAACCTTTCAGTAGCTAATTAATATAAATGGCATACAGAAATAAATAATATTCAGATAGTTTTGCTAGAGGAAAATTGGTTGTTCTGGAAAAAAAAAACCTTATTGATTTCTTCTAGTCAATAGTGTAAAACAAATGGTGACCTTTTCTTCATTTAATAGTTCAAAATTATTGCTTGTATACTAAAAACAAACTGGGAATGTGGCTCTATATTAATCTTATTTATAATCTATTTTAGAGCTTCAAAGCAATCATTCAAGGGTTGCAACATATTTGAAAATCACTGGTAATTTTAAAATCAGGTCAGGAACTTGGTATTCCTTTTTTATGTGTTTATAAGTTAATACTAGTGATTAGTCTACATCATTGTTCTTGCATATGTTAATAGGACTTATGAGAATGATGAGTTATGAAATTGTTAGGCTATAGTTAATAGTCACTTTGCCTTCCATGTAGGTGAAATCATTTTTAATTATTTCTAAATGCACAATTCTCAAAAAAATTATCATTAAACAAATACATTTGAAAGCTACATTCAGAAATAGAATCTGAAAAACCCTCTCCTACCCCTTCCCCATTAGTTAATGTTCTCTGCTACTTAAAGGTAACTACTTTGTTCATCATTAGATTTTCTTTATAGTCTACCTAGGGAAGTTCCCATGCCAAAAAAATGTATCATTGTCTGTTTTAGACTTCACAGAAATTGAATTATAGAAAATATTCCTTAATGGAGATTTTTATCTGTATGTTATTTTGATAAAAATTAATCTTTCTATTGCAAAAATTTATTCATTTGAATTATTGTAGAGCATTTTATGATATGATTATAAAGCAATTTGTTTTTTTTTTCTTTTTCAAAAATGATACACCCTTGGATTTGTATTGGTCAACACTAGCTGGATAATGCCAAGATAACTAAATCCCCAAATCTCAGTGGTGATATAAGAAATTTATCATGTTAAGAAATATATCCTTATATGGGCTAAGGAAATGAACAGACACTTCACAGAAGAGGATCTATAAGGAATCAACAGATATATGAAAAAATGTTCAACATCTCTAGTAATAAAAGCAATGCAAATCAAAACTACCCTAAGATATCATCTCACCCCAATTAGAATGTCTGTTTTCAAGAATACAAGCAACAATAGGTGTTGGCAAGGATGTGAGGGAAAAGGTACACTCATACATTGCTGGTGGGAGTGCAAGTTGGTGCAGCCACTCTGGAAAGCAGTATGGAGATTCCTTAGAAAACTCAGAATGGAACCACCATTTGTCCCAGCTATCCCACTCCTTGGCCTATACCCAAAGGACTTAAAATCTGTATACTACTGTGATGCAGCCACATCAATGTTTATAGCAGCCCAATTCACTATAGCTAGATTGTGGAACCAACCTAGATGCCCTTCAATAGATGAATGGATGAAGAAACTGTGGTATATATACACAATGGAATATTATTCAGCCATAAAGAATAATAAAATTATGACATTTGCTGGTAAATGGATGGAATCGGAGAAGATCATGTTAAGTGAAATAAGCCAATCCCAAAAAACCAAAGGCCAAATGATGTCTCTTATAAGTGGCTGATGAAACATAGTGGGGATGGGAGGAGGCACGGGAAGAATGGAGAAGGGATGGATTGTATAGAAGAAAATGATGGGTGGGGAGGGGGCAGGGAAGGAAAGATAATAGAATGAGACAAACATCTATACCCTATGTATATGTATAAATATGCAAATTGTATGATTCTACTTTGTGTACAACAGAAAAATGATAGTTGTACTCCATTTGTGTACAATGATCTAAAATTAAAAAATAAATTAATTTAAAAAAGAAATATATCCTTAATAGCCTATATATCATCTTCTGTGAAGTGTCTGTCCAAATTCTTGGCCCATTTATTGATTGGATTCTTTGTATTTTTGGTGTAAAGTTTTGTAAGTTCTTTATAAATTTTGGAGATTAAGGGTCTATCTGAAGTGCATGTGGAAAAGATTTTCTCCCACTTTGTAGGCTCTCTTTGCGCATTATTAGTTGTATCCTTTGCTGAAAAGAGGCTTTTTAGTTTGAATTCATTCCACTTATTAACTCTTATTTTGATTTCTTGTGCTTTGGGAGTCTTGTTAAGAAAGTCTGGTCCTAAGCCTACATGATGAATATTTGGGCCTACTTTTTCTTCTGTTTGGTGAAGGGTCTGTGGTTTAATTCCTAGGTCCTTGATCTATTTTGAGTTGAGCTTTGTGCAGGGTGAGAGATAGAGGTCTTATTTAATTTTGCTACATATGGATTTCCAGTTTCCCAGCACCATTTGTTGAAGAGGCTATCTTTTCTCCATTGTATGTTTTTGGCTCCTTTGTCTAGTATGAGGTAAGAGTATTTATGTGGGTTTGTCTCTGTGTCCTCTATTCTATACCATTGGTCTATCTGTCTATATTGGCACCAATACAATGCTGTTTTTATTACTATTACTCTGTAGTATGGTTTAAGGTCTGGTATTGTGATAACTCCTTCTTTACTCTTCCTGCTCAGGATTGCTTTGGCTATTCCAGTTCTCTTATTCAATTAACAAATACATGAAAAAGTGTTCAACATCTCTAGTAATTTGAAAAATGCAAATTAAAACAACTCTAAGATTTCATCTTACTCTAATTAGAATGGCTATTAATAAGAACACAAGCAATAATAGGTGTTGGCATGGATGTGGGCAAAAAGCACACTTGTACATTGCTGGTGGAGTTTCAAATTGGCACAGCCACTCTGGTATTCAGTATGGAGATTTCTCAGAAAACTTGGAATGGACCCTCCTTTTGACCCAGTTATCCCACTCCTCGGTTTATACTCAAAGGACTTAAAATTAGCTTACTACAGTAATGTAGCCATATCAATGTTTATAGCAGCTCAATAAACAATAGCTAGATTGTGGAACTAACCTAGATGACCTTCAACAGATGAAAGGGTAAAGAAACTGTGGCATATATACACAATGGAATGTTATTCAGCCATAAAGAAGAATTAAATTATGGCATTTTCAGGTAAATGGATGGAATTGGAGAGTATTATGCTAAGTGAAATAAGCCAATCCCCCCAAACCAAAGGCTGAATGTTTTCCCTGATTAGAGGATGATGATACATATAGGAGGTGGGAGTGTTAGTAAGAGAAGAATGGAGGAACTTTGGATTATGTAGAGGGAAATGAAAGGGAGGAAGGGCAGAGTATGAAAGATGGTAGAATGAGACAGACATTATTACCCTGTGTACATGTATGATTACATGAATGGTGTGACTCTACATCATGCACAACCATTGAAATGAAAAGTTGTACCCCTTTTGTGTACAGTGAATCAAAATGCAGTCTGCAAAAACAAAACAAGAGAAATATATTCTTTATCATTTAATTTCTGCAAAGTTTAAAACTGGTAAAAATAGACTGTCAGGTTCTGGCATGTGAATTTAACATAGGAGAGAAAAATCTAAGAAATGATGAATAAGGAGGCTATCTTTAAGTGGCAGGGGCCATTAGATGATGGGAAGTAGTGAGAGAAACCTCTCAGATTCCATTTCTTGATGTAAGTTTTGGATTCAAATATATTCGCTTTTTGAAAAAGTTCTCATTCATACTCATATTCATTGCAAATTGACTGCTGACTCACCACGTGAGTTCCCATCCCTACTCTCTGATGAGTCTGGTAGACAAGCTACTATCTGGAATGTCTGATGTAGCCAGTAATTATGAGGAGTAGGAAAGAGAGTGGCAAAGCATGCACTAGCTCTTAGAACTTCTACTTGGAAATGACACATCACTTCTTATCACATTTCACTGACCAAAAACTGTCACATGGCTTTGCCTGACTTCAACTGGTAAAAGAAGTAAAATCTTTCTGAAAAGAGGTGAATTGCATACTGAAGAAGAGTAATACAGTCTAAGAGAAGTTCCTTCATTTCTCCAAACACTTGGTTTATTTGAACTCACATAATGAGCTTGTATTTATTCTCACTATAATTGAGGCAACCTGAAAGTTCCAAACAACATCAACTTTGAAGTCAAGGTATAAGATCTCTGCATAAGATAAATTAACCTCTGTTTCAGGTTAGGATGTGACTCTGCTTGATCCGGAAAATGAAAAGATTTTGTGGAACATAAATGTACCCAGCACACATTGTATGAGTAAGATAATCGTAATACATTTTCCATTTGTATAAGGACAGATAAAAGATCTGTATCAACCATTGGTCCATAACAATTATTAAATTTCCCTAAGTTCACACTGGAAGAAGTCCCTAGATTTAGAATGGGTAGTGTTTGAAAAGACAGATTCAGATCTTTGAATTAACATATCTATACTATGATGCTACATGGGCCTTAGATTTTCTCTCTCAAGGGCCCTTAAAACTTTTACCATCATCTTTGCCTTCTATGTGAATAGAGCTGTGTAGAGAATGCTTTGGTTGTTTCTTTGTGGCAATCTTAGTAAATTTCCTGTTGATCTTAAAGCTTGCTTCAGAATTCAAAGTTTAGACTCATTATCCTGGGAATTCCTTTAGCAATAGCATTGTCTCAGGAACTTGACCTATATTTGGTTCAGCCAGTTCCACATTTTAATGACTAGACACATGTTTTATAAGGTATGCTTCTTAGATTTTTCATTCTTCTCCTTTTTCATCCTTCCCTGTTCTTTATTTTAGACACTCAACCTTACAACTCTATTTTCAACAGTGATCCATAATTCCAAAGGAGAGCCACATCTTTAATCTATTTTTCTTTTCTCACATGTTTTGTGTACTAGAGAAATGAGTTTTTAGTATTTTACTAATCAAATAAAATGGCTGTGACACATGCTTTGAATTGACCCTTGCCAATAGAATGAGTTTAATTGGATTTAACTTTGAATTTCTGAGCTAAAACCACCTTGGTTTTATTCCTATAACAGTTAACAGTGACTTGAACCACTATTCACTTATTTAGGTTGTGAATTTGCTGAGTAGATCTGATCTGGATGAGTTCTGCTGATTTAAGCAGGTTCTCATGGGTGGCACTCGTTTTCAGTTTGCCAGAGAACTAGAGGTTTCCACCCAGTCTCCAATAGTTAGCAGCTGACTCGTTCTCAACTGGGGCCATAAAGGTGATTTCACTTTGTGGGATTCATTATCTAGAAGGCTAAGGGGTGTTCACACAATAGCAGGATTGAAAGCATGGCAAACTTAAGAGTTTTTAAAGATTCTTTTTGCATACTATTTGTTAAGGTATCAAGGGTCAAAGCAACTTATATGGTTAAAACAGATTCCTGGGATGGGGAAAGAGGCTCTGTCTCTTGATGGAGGTTGTTGCAAAGTACTAGGGCCATTTTTGTTAACTACCACAGTATTTTATTTATACACTGATGAAATTATTTTATAAGATTTTTTTTATGAGTTTAAGTGTGGGCAAATGTATAATATAGACATATTACTTGATAAGTTTGAAATGTTCCTGATTTGATGCTGTCTAAAGTAGATTTTAAAATAAACTTATTTTTCTTAAATATTTGAATATATGTACAATTTAATCATTATTGTTTTTATGGATTATCTTTTCCCATCTTCTATATTCAACTTTAAGCATTTTAATGTTTATATATATAATTTTCAACTACCACAAACTTTTTAAATTATGTTGATCTTTATCTTTTGCTATTGACATTTATTCTCTTTACTTTTCATAATATTGGCAGCAGATCATAGTTTTCTCTTTTCCTAATAGATATTGATTTCTGTCATTTGTTCTAAGTTGCTTTCCCCCCTTATTTCTGGTCTTTCAGTGGTTACCTAGAAGAATACAACATGCATTTATCATAATCTAAATTTCTTCTGTAATTTATTCTATCCCTGGACAATAACTTACATACAACAACTCCACTTACTACTACCTTGTTCATCATTTTCTGATTTTATACTATTGTAGTACTATGTTTTAATTGAATATTTTCAATACCAAAATAAATTAATAGTACATTTTTAGTTACTTTCATGGAATTAGAGTTATGTACAGATATACCATTTTTGATGTTTTCTATTGTACTTGTATCTCTGAAATGTCATGTGGGTCATTTTTTCCCACATTTGCAAAACATCCTTTGCATTATATTTACTGAATACACAGTGCTTATGATTCCTTCAGTTTTTGTCTAAAATACCTATCTTCATTCTTGCATAATTACTTAGAATTATGCTTTGTAAATTATTTATTTCATTTCCATTGCCTATGCCTTTCATTATTTTTGTTGAGAAATCAGCTGTTAACTAAAATTCTTTCTTGTTGGAAAGTAGCCAGTTTTTTGTGACTTTTTAAAAGACATTTTCTCTGATTTGGGCAATTTTACTATTATATGCTTAGTTTCTATCTTGTGCCTTCCCTTCCATCATAACTTCATCTCTTTTATAACCTTCTTGGACCCCCAGAATATATTTAATTTGTCACATAGTCTTTCATCAGTTTTGAATAGTTGATAGTCCTTATCTTGGTAACTAATACATTTATGTCATTTCCTCTATCATGTTATAGAACCAAATTATACCAGTATCAATGTCCCTCATTATATCCTTTTTATCTCTTTCTGTATCATATTTTCTACCTTTTTGTCTTTTCATGTTTTATTCTGGTTATGTTCTTTTGATCTATCTTTTAATTTCTTGTGTTTTCTTTTACTTTTTCTAATCTATTTATAACTATTCACTGATACTTCATTTTAACTATTCTATTTCTTAGTACCACAGTTACAATTTAGATTTCATATTTTTTTCTTTGCCTCCAGAAAAAAAACCTTATTCTTATTTTTTATATAGTTAGGATAATAGTTTGAATTATTAGTCAGTATCTAGAACTCTGGAAGATTTGTCCCTGTTTTCTCATATATTTTTTTGCTAGTTTTTATATATGTTGTTTGTCTTCGTTGTTGCCTAGATATATTTTTTAAACTGTCAGATGTTGTATTTTTAAACTGTATTTACCAATAACTTGTGAACTGGAATGATTTTTATCTTACCCCAGAGAGTAAACACTGGCTACTTTCAGGCAGCTGGTAGCTAAAGCAATCTAAGTAACTTCAGTTGTAGTTTGGAGAATGGAGTAAGTCTCAGCAAAGCCTCACGGTCTCCAATGTGTTCCATTTTTATTGTAACTTGTAATCACTGATCCAGAGATTCATAAACACTTATAAGAGAGGAAATGATTGAGGTTACCTAATAACTCATCCTTATCCATAAACAGAACTAGGGTTAATGACTTTACATCCCAGTTTCTATTGCTCTGAAAAACATGATTCTTGAAAAAAATCAAAAACATTTGCTATGGGACTTGAGCTGGATGTTTTTACAAGATTGCATTGTCCCTGCTGGAAAGATATTTGCTGTTCCATTGGTTCACTGTGAGGTTCATTTAACACTGTGCAGCAAATCTCTTTACGTCCAGAAAAAGATACACCAGCCCTGGGCATATTTCTTCAATAGAAAGATTTATGACAGTTTAGGATTTGCAACTTAATGGAGTAAAACTTCTACACTACTGTTAACTGAGAACCAAGTCTAGATCAAAATGGTTTTCTTAAGGGGTTCTTCATATGTTAACAGGCTTCATTAGTTCAGAAATTTGATGTAGGATGCTCAGAGAAGCAAATGAAAAACCACAGCTATGCTGAAATTAAAAACATTTCTTACTGAGGGATTTCCTTGTTACCAAGACTAATTCGTTTGCTGAGTGCTGACTTCAGAGAATATAGGCACTTCAGGAGTCATGTCCATTTTGTCCATTTGGTGTCTCCATCAGCTGGCACATAACAATTCTGAGCAAATTTCAATGACTGGCAGGAATGCCTTAATGCTTTCTTCTACTTATCAGCCAGTGGAGCAGTCTTCCCGACTCAGACAGAAGGGTGCCCATCTGATTTTTAAAGGCCTCCAGGAGATGCACAACACTACCACCCCTCAGGAACCTTTTCCATATCTCCTAGAGTCCAGCTGGGCCTCTGAATACAGTCTGTTCACCAGCTGCCATTGCTTCCCACTGAGCTGGCCAGAACTGCTCTGGCTATTTTCCATTTCAGCAGGCTCAATCCTTAATCAGTTCTAGCGTGGCAAAGGGTGTTGGAAACATCCCATCTAATCTTTGTTGCAATATTTAAAAGTATCTAATTCCAAAGTAATGAAAATGTGAAAAAAATAAAAACAAATCATCCACAAAACAACTTTTAGGTAAATTTCACCTGATGTATTTAGGCAAATCTTTCCACAGTGAATCTATAGGTAGGTGAAAATAAGATTTCATTTAATTTTTGGTAGGATGTCCAGGTTTTACACCAGGATGAGCTTATTTCTGGCTTCAGATTTACTTATGATTATTCTCCTCAGCATGTTCTTTCTTTTATTAAGACAAAAGGAGTTGTTTTGCATGTTAGAATTTAAATGTAAATGCATACTCATTTTAAGTTGATATAACATCTTATAACTACTTTTGCTGTGAAAAATATGAGATTCTCTGTATATGAAATTCTGTAAGGCAACTCCAGAGATTTCCAGAAAATAATAAATAATGCACATGATATCTCAAAAGGAAAAGGAGATTTTCTCTGATTTACAGATTTCGTATCTGAAAAATCTTAGTTTATCCTGGTAATATACCTCTTTGGCATCCAAAGATAATGAGACATAGGAAAGTCTGAGCACAAAATTATTAATTCTAACATCTTTTTCAGTGTTGTTAGATTATAATAGAAATCTCAAGCATTCCCTTTTTCCTGAAAATGGGAGAAAAATGGTCAGCTTCTGGCCCCTTCATTCCCAGTGACAGAAAACAATTAATTTGTCAAATCCTTCTCCTTGAGAAAGTATTAATACAATAGATTTTTGGCATTATGAGGTATTGTTTTCCAGTAGTGTCAAATGTATATTTTCTTGCCTTCCTCCAGGTTCACATCAATGACTCCAGAAATATTCATGAATTGAAAGAGCATTTGCAACTGTTAGCTAAATTTGTTTGCTGACGAATGTTTTGGAGTATTAAACTGTTCACAGTAGTCTTAAAACTTTCGATTGATAGATTGATGATGGATAGAGATGGATGGATAGATGGATAGATAGGTAGATAGGCAGATAGGTAGCTATGAATTTGTGAAATGTAGTAACAATCTTTCACTGTTATATATATCTTGACACTGCTTTGAAAGACAAATGAAAGAAATTGACTTGTTATCAAAATATTCAAAATATTTTATAATATTTTCTGTTATAATGATAATTTCTTATTTTAGGACCATCAAAACATAACATGCACTCTTGTAATTTTATTCTTAAATATTGCTTTAAGAATTTTGGCTGGGCGTGGTGGTGCAAGCCTGTAGTCCCAGCACTTGGGAGGCTGGGGCAGGAAGATCGCGAGTTCAAAGCCAGTCTCAGCAACTTAGCAAGGCCCAAAGCAACTCAGACCCTGTCTCTAAATAAAATACAAAATAGGGCTGGGGATGTGGCTCAGTTGTGGAGTGTCCCTGAGTTCAGTCCCCGGTACCAAAAAAAAAAAGAATTTCGTTACCCAGTCAACTAGTAACTGAAGTTGTTACAATTAAATAAGTGATATTTTCCTGAATTGAAGTAATAATTAAACACAAAAATACTGCCTACTATAATTTTATAAAGATTGTCTCATTTGACTTGATTGTCAAATATCACTTTATATTAAAATCTTAAATATGAGATAATTAAGCAATTTGACTAAAATGAATGGTGCAAAAATATATTATATGAAACATATATGATAATTTAGAGATTATGTTTATTATGCTTATTATTATTTTTTCTAATATTGCTAACCCAGTTTCTGAACACCTAGTCTTGGACAATGGCAATTTTCCTAACTTCTTTGAACTTGTGCCAACTTCCAGGCAAATTATAATAAAGATTTAAAAGTAGTTGTTCTATATTGTAATTTTGAGGGATTTGTGAAGTAGGACAAGAAAACATATTTTCTTTCACAGTTAACTCAATGTATGACTTTTAAATACTTTGACATGAGGCATATAGAGTTTCACTGCACTCTTACTCTGATCCCACCCATGTTAAGACTGGTCTTCTTTCGCAGGAAGAGGATTACCTGCTGGACTAGTAGTCAGGTCTCAGAAGAAAAACAGATTTAATAGGACAAAATATATATTATTCTATTTATTAATATATAAATATATAATATATGTTTATGCATGTAAACATATATACATGTTTATATATTCTCCTACTTATATCTGTGTGTACACATATGTTTGTGTGTGTGAATATGCATGTGATTTATTATGAGGAATTAGTTCATGTGATTATGGAGGTTAAGTAGTCCCATTATCTGCCATCTGAACATAAAAACTCAAGATGGATGATGGAATTCAGTCTGAATTTGAAGAAGTGAGAACTAGAAGTACCTATTGCTTATGAGTCAGGTCATGTGATCAGGCAGAGGAAGAATTCAACCTTTATTTGCCTTTCTCTTTTATTTGGGCTCCCAATGGCTTGTGTGATGTTCATTCACATTGGGAAGAGCAATCTGCTGTTTTCATCACACCAATTCAAATGCTAATCATTTCTAGAAATACCCTGGAACATAGATCTCTTGCCATGTCATCTCCCAAGATGGTGACTTTGAACAACAGATGAGGGTGACTCCTGTTATCTCTAGGTTAAAGGGCTCAGCTCATTCCTTCTCCATAGGAGCAAGCCTTGGAAGGCTGCTTTCTGGAAAAGTACCTCTGCGTTATTTTTACCTTTTCCAATCGCTTACATTTTTCCAATCCCCTGAGGGGTCTATATCAGAATCCTTTGCTAACTCATACTGGTTCTGTCAAATTACTCAGACAAAACTGGATTTTAAAATCCCTTTGTGTCTGTTTATTAATACATTTGCTTGATGCTCTACTTGTTACCTGATCCTTGTGACTCTAATGTTAATGTGTGATATATGGTCATAAAATGATAATGTTAAAAAATGTTCTTTGAAAATAATTAAGTTTTTTAGTAACAGTGTACATCAGCAGAACCCAGGAAACACAATAAAAATACATATGACCAGGTCCTAGAGACTGACTCTAGTGTTCAGAGAGGGACCCACACATACAGCCTTTTAATGGCTTATTTTTAATGGAGAATACTTGTTTTCCAGTGTAATTATTTCCTATCAGGCAGAGTTTAATGAGGTAGGGAAACAATCTCTCCAAAAAAAAAAAAAAAAAATTAGAAGACATACATGAATTACAAGAGCAAAGTAAAAATTCACCATGAAGTCTTCGTGTTACAAAAACATGTGTGTTCTGAAAAAATCCAGTTAATTCTTCTAGTGGTTGAGAAGACATTGGGTACCACAGGCAGTCATGGTATCACCACATGAGTAATTCTCCTGGCTCATGGCTCCCAGAACAGATGAACTCTTTCATGTTACTAGTAAAGTAATTTCTGAATGCTAATCTTAGAGGTCTGACTTGCAATCAGGTTCCAGTCATTTTTCTTTTGTTATCATAATAATAATATTACAGGAGAAAGCAAATTCTTCAGACTGATAAATTTATACACACTTGCATTCTTGGAAGACATAACATGGATTGACATTGGAGCAAACACTGAAGTTCTCCAAATGAAGAGCTCCTTTTGGCTGAAGTGTATAATTTACTGGTCCATAGCATTTCCTCAGTAAAATCACAAATTTTTCTCAGAAACTTAGAAAGACTCTTTTCGATGTCTTATAAGAAAACCCCATACTTGAGACATTTTCCGAAGTTCCAACTTTCTGCCTGTCCAACCGTCTGTCTGGCAGTCTAAAATCATAGTAATGGGCCTGGTGGGTTTGGCAAAATTTGTTTTTTAATAAAGATAACAGATTTCACTTATATGTGGTCTCAATGATAAAATGTATCACATTGTTTTTTTTTTAATTTTCTTTAGTTGTCAATGGACTTTATTTTAATTATTTATATGTGGTGTTGAGGATCGAACCCAGTGCCTCACACATGCTGGGTAAGCACTCTACCACTGAGCTACAACCCCAGCCCTGTATCACATTGTTTATGCTTAAATATTAAATTAGCATTCAGATGTTAACAGATGAAAAACAATTAAGATCAGTCATCCTTCTTTATGAATTAAAATTGACGTTCATTCAATCTGCTAAGAAGACACTTTGATATTCATGGAAACTCCAAGTTTAACATAACCCAGGAAGCCAGGCGTGGTGGCGCATGCCTGTAATCCAAGCGACTTGGGAGGCTAAGTCAAGAGGATCGCGAGTTCAAAGCCAGCCTCAGCAACTTAGCGAGGCCCTAAGCACCTCAGTGAGACCCTGTCTCTAAATAAAATACAAAATAGGGCTGGGGATGTGGCTCAGTGGCCGAGTGTCCCTGAGTTCAATCTCTTGTTCCAAAAAAAGTAAATAAATAAATAAAAAATAAAATAAAATAAAATGACCCAGGCTATCTCTAAGGAGTCTGTTTCTCCATCCACCCCCATAACCCTATGCTGTGATGTATGAGTTTCCAAAAACCTTCCCTTATTTCAGGAAAGAACATGTTACAAGAGAATTATAAACCATAAAAATGGGTTGGAGAAAGAAAGCTCAAGCCCCAAGAAAGGTAAGGATCCTCTGAGTTATAAAGACAAAAGGAAAATGTATAAAAAGCAGGAAGAGAACATACAAAAAGTAACAGAGAGGACAATCAAGGAGAAAATGGACCACCGGGACAACATGCTCCTCTGTGGCTGGTGGGCTCGTGGTCTCTGACTTTGGTGCTGCTTGAGGACACTGCCGATGAATACCCCTGGAAAAAAATCACATGCATACCATTTAAATTTCACGTGGACATCATTTCCCTTACATGTAAGGAGGGAGCTACCACTTACCATCCTATTTGGCTGTTCAGAAATGTGTTGCAGTCAGAGATTACACAGAGAGCCCTGAAGTGTCACTTACGAGCACTGTTCAGCTGCTGTGTAAACATTTTACAGCCATTTCAGTGAGCATTTGCCAATGATGATCAGCAATACTTATTAGACTATTCTCCCTTTTTCAAGCCAAAATGTTCCCCATGTAACTGCAGCTTTTAAGAGCAGCCTTTGCAGCAGCATAACATGCATCAAGGTTTCCCCCTGAGGAAGACTTTAGATTATTTGAAGAGAGCTTATTTCTCCCAGGTATTAACTTCTGTATATGTGGATGTGCAGATGTTTTTAATAGGTTAAGGTTGGGTCTAAAGCAGAAATAAATGAAATTTCTATCTAATCTCATAATTTTTATGTCTATCTATCTTTCTATCCATCTATCTATCATCTATCTCTCTATGTTAGCATAACTTCTTTTAAGACTAGACTACAATTAGCATAATGTCTCTCTTCTTAAACAATGAAAAGCCATCCCTAAACTGTTGTTTAAGGCTTTTTAAAGGAACTTTAGATGATCTAGGATGTTACATGCTGCTCTTCTTACCTGAGCACTCGATTCTTGGTGCCTCTTCCCCAAAGGTGTACTCTCCTTTAAGCCATCACACACAGATCTTCAATACAGAGACAAATACTGTTTTTAATTCCTGAGTGTGTCCAAAGTCATTACCATTCTTTGCTCTCCATTTTCCTACAGGTATTTAATCTCTCCTTTGGTAAGAAGCACCCACTTTCTCAGAACTGAAAACAATCTCTCAGAAATATTCATCCACTCCGCAGGTACTCACTGATGACCTGTTATGTACCAGGATTGTTCTAGGTATGTGGGATGCAGAATAGAACAACATGGAAAAGGAAAGCAAAGCAAAACAAAATACCCTGCCCTCACGGAGTTTCCATTTCAGCAAAGGAAGTCAAAACTGAATATGGAAAGTAAAAATGTTTCATCAAACACTTGATGCCAGTGATATGAGATGCATCGTTGTTTTTGTCTGTTATGTACAATTAAATTCTAAGACTCCATAGAGTATAAGACACAACCCAATTTCAGAACTGTTCAAGTATAAAAAAGTTAGTCTGGAAATGAATTAAATACATTAAAATGGAGAAAAATGCAGCCAGCAGCGTTAGGGGACAGTCCTAAAGCTCAACCATCTTCTGCCACTTACAGGACATACTGGATTTTGCAGCAGAAAGGTCTTGAAGGCATCCGAACTCAGCATATCCAAACCCTGCTACCCATCAAATGCCTGGTATCAATGAATGGCTTTATAGTGGATCATGGCAGCTTGTTTGTTTCTCTTGTTGATCCTATCTGTGAAATGTTTTTGGTCTCCTGCTTTGCTTGCCGCCAGGACCCTGGCTTGTGATTTAATCTTCTACTCTGAGTTTTATTATATTGTACTAACCAGCCCTGGGTTCATTATTTTCTCCCCTCTCTAATCTATACTCCATAGTACCATAAGATTTATCGCTATATAATCTAGGTCTAGTCAAGTCACATTTATTAAACAAATAAACAAAGCTCCATAGGCTATTCTTCATTTAAATGATAAAGTTCAATTTCCTTGGCGTAGTATTTATTACTCTTCAAGGTGGAACTTCAGCCCTTTGCTCTAAACTCACCTGCTTCTGCTTGTCCTCATGCTTGACGGTATACTTCAGCTGCACCAAAGAATGTGCTTTGGTTTCCAATAGTATTTATTTACCCTCCTTTAAAATTCTCTTCCTGGGGTTGCCCTGAACTTGAATCACTTCTTCCCTGCTACACACCCCAAATCCCAATGCATTTCTTCACTCCTTTACCTTGCCCACCAAGTAAACTCAAATAATTTCTCTTTGTCTGCTTTTACTGCTCTATCAGACTGATGTTTATCACACTATATTATACTTTTCTGTCTCCCTTGCTACTTTGCAGACACCTTGAGGGTGTGTTTTATTTCTGTATGTGAGTTGGAATCAAAACCTCTGATTTGGAATCTTGATTATATTATCTATAATATAATGCAAAACCTTATATCTCTCTGAGCCAGTTTCCTAAACCGCAGAAATGGCTGAGAGATGGAGATTCAACTTGAATACAGAGGTGAGCACTTGAACACAGAGTTTACAAGAGCTAATATACTCCTTTGTGACTAAGGTCAATGCCTCTTTATTTCAATTTCAAAAAATCCAAAATTGGATCTCTAACCCAGGGATGTCTGATGTGAGGGGACTGAGTAAGAGATTGGAGAGGAAGAGTTAGTCCTATTTTGTGTAATGACACATGCCACATGAAGAATACTTTATCCAACCTAAGTATTTTTTTTTTACTTTTTAATCTACTGAAATACAAGAGAGAAGTTATTAAAGTGGAAGCAAAAACAAAACTAATAAAATGATGCAATTAATTAAATTTTGATTAATAAAGGGAAAACATGTCAAATTTAATCAAGGCAAAATGAAATTAAGTTTAAAAAGTAAGATGATATAAAATGTAACAAAATTAAAAACATAAATGAAAATCTACAGAGTCTATATTCGATCTGTAGACAATTCACAGATCTATCAACAAGAGAAAAAAAAGAAGATAATGTTTTCCTACATTTTACACACACACTCACACACACACACACACACACACACACACCACCACATGGAGATATGTTTGCTTTTAGCATACTACTGATAAACTGTGAAATTCACACTCTTTTTGCAGTTTGGTTTTAATTGTAAAATCTAGTCTTCCACAGAGTGTTTGATCATTGGCACCATACTGAAATCAGATAAATTACATGGATTTATTTTTTCCTCAGGTGACTAAAAGGTATCTGACCATAAGTAAAGATAAGCAAGAATATTTTTTGACAAAATGTCTGCTTAATTGCCATTTCCTAAAAATAAACTGTTGAAACACAGCATAGCAGTTCCACCAACCTTCCTGATAATTTTGGGCAATAGTTGTTTTCAAATTTGCTTTAGTTTTCATTGCACATAATATGCACATGCAGTTTTAAACAAAATAGTTTTATAGTGTGAAAAATCTAATCCCTCATGAAAAGCATTTTTGCTCTTTCTGCCTTAAGAGTTTTTACATCTATAAACAATATGTATATAAATAATATGTATATATATATAACATGTATATATTTACTTTTTGTAAATTAGTAATTATGCTTGACTGTTAAAAACAAACCCCCCAAATAACAGTACCTTAAACAAATTAGGAGTATCCATTGTTCTGATCCAAATTGTGTCCCCCTAAAATTTAGATGTTCAAGTCCTAATCCTAATACCTCAGAAATTAACTTTATTAGGTGACAGGGCCTGTAAAGATGTAAGTTAAAATGAGGTCCTTAGACTGAGTCCTAACCCAATGTGACTGGTGTCCTTAGAAGAAAAGAAGATTCAGACACAGGGAGAGATTCCAAGGATGTGCACACACAGGGAAAAACCTGTGGCAAGAGGCAGGGTTGGGGCATCGGCAAGCTGGGGAGGGTCCTCAGAGGAACCCAACCCTGAAGCACCTTGATCTTGCACTTCCAGTTTCCTGAACTGTGAGAAAATTAATTTCTCTTGGTTTATTTCTTGTGATATGGGGGATTGAACCCAGGACTCTAGGGAAGGGATCTACCACTGGGCTATATATCCCTAGTCCTAATTTATCCTGTTTAAGTCACATACTCCGTCGTGTTTTGCTATGACAATCCTAGAAAACTAATGCACACATATAGTTCTCAATAGTATCTGCTGATCTGGAAGCTGGTAGATAGTCTAGTGCTGGGATCCTGATTGCAGGACTGGGCTCTGTCAATCTTTCTGCTCTATCTTACCTACTAGATTGACTTTCATATTCAAAGTGAACTCCTGAACTCAAAGTCTCAAAGTAATGGTTGGAGCTGTAGCCATCATGCCATGTCCCAGGCTGGAAAAAAAAAATAGCTGATAGCTTGAAATAAAACCTTCCTATTGATCTTTTTTCAAATATGAAACCTAATTCTTTCTTTCATGTGCACCTACTCTACTGAAGTTATGCTATGAAATAACTTGGAAAGAAGACTTGAATATTGAATCTTCTAGAAGATTTTGTAAGACATATGAGATAGTAATATTTTCCCATCATTTTATAAATCCTGAAATATAGCTACAAGATAGGAGATTAGGCCTAACAACTGTGTTTTTCAATTGCAGAGGAACAGCTTCTTGGCCTCACATTCCAACTTGTCACTTCTAATGCTCAAGACCTTTTGCAAAACTCTTTAAAGAGAAGTTTCTTCCTTTTTTTGGATCTACCAGTGCTTTTACAATGCCCCCAGAGCTCACTTTTTTCTTCCCTTTTCTCTGTGGATCCTCAGATGCTTCAACAACTCATTCTTTACAAGGATATCCAGGGGCCATTCTGGTATGAAAGTTCCGCAAGCCTGGGCTACTTCTATCCTTATTTTGGAATTTAAAACTCTGGCTGGTCTGTGATACTACCTTAATCTCTCAGTACTGTATTTTGCTCCTATCACAACATCTGAAATATTCCCTGCAGATAACAGGGGTATGAGTGGATAAAGTTGGGGGAAAAAAATCAAAGATTTCCTACAAAACAGACAGAGTACAGTCTGATTTTCCATGCACCACATGGGGAAAACCAATAACATGTGTAGTCCCTTAGCTTTCAGAAAGCTGGTTTAAATACTCCATAGAACAATAGAATAGTGAAATAAGTTTTCTAAATGTTACAAAAAATATTGCATAATATCTCCTAAATATTTTCCTCTAAAGACATTATATATTATTTAAATTCTTGGAATATCTTTTAGAAATACTAATTCTTTAACTCCAAGTAATTTTATACCATGATTAAGAATTTTTTTGAGTTTTTTACTATGTAATTTTTGCCATTCTGAACAATAGATTTCCTCCTCTCTCTCTTTAAAGATCGAAAGGGGACTACAGGAAAGGCACTTTGTGAAACTTGCCTGTAGGGTTTAAAACTAATGATCCAATAACTTTTAAATTCTTTAGTGAATTTTATATGTGTAATATTTCTTCCTGAAAAGTAATAAACATAATTAAAATTTTGTCTCTTGCTCTGTTTTTATATGTGAAGTAAAGTTGATCTTTTCCTACCACAGAAAGAACTGAATGTTTCTAACATTTTAGATTGACATAAAAATAGAAAATAAATTAGATTATTCACGAAATTTTGATTCAAACTTCTAGGAACTGGCCAATAGGACAACATGCCTTATGTATATGGATATTTGCATAAATAAATTACATGACACTTTGGACAGTGACAGTTGGGACTCTTGTAATAATGAAACAATTTATAGTCAAATACCTATTTGAAATGTAAAAGCTTTGCACTTGAAATATTTAAAAAATCTGTCATGTATTTGAAATTATATCCCACTTATTAACTCCTGGACACATTCTTGCTCTCCTTTTCTAATAAACATCTTACTTTTCCCAATAGACAGATAATGAGGTCTGGTTTTACAACCATGATGGGATTTTAATAGCAATGGCACATTTGTTCAATGGCCTCAACTCAACATGGCACGGGAAAGCGTTAGCAAGGTGTTCAGCTAAGGCGGATGCTATTGCAATACTCTCCTTATTGACTAGACCTCTCTTTAGAAATACCATATCTTCCTCACAACCCTATGTAACATTGTCACTGAAATCATGTGCATATTCGCAAGTAATTGAAAATAAACTTTACCTGAAAATTTTCCTCACTGGAATCTCATAAAGGAAAACTTGAGGATTTGAAAAATTGCATCAATAAAAACGAAATGAACAAATCACTTGATACAAATTAGAGAGCATCAGTATCTGTTGCCTTACCTCATATTTACAGATTCCCATCCATAAAGTATCTGTTTTCATATTGCATTATGTCATGATGTATTCTATTTTATTTAACCTATGTCTATTGTAAACCTATGATCTTCATGATTTTCCATCCATAGCATCAGGTACTGGGAATGCAATGATTGGCAAGACTCTAAACCTATGGAGTTTGCAATCTATTGCATGAAATTGATAGAAATCGTTTAATCAGAGATCACAATTCATGAGATGTGTGCCAAGATGGAAGGGACTCTGTCTCTTTGAGATTATAAAACCAAAGAAATTGATCTAAATTAAGGACCAAGCAAGATTTGTCCTGAAAAGAACACTCAACCCAAACTCTGAAGTATAATTGTTAAATAGGAAAAAAATGTGGTAACAGGAAGATCGTTCCAGATAGAAGTGGCAACAAGCATAAAGAGCCTAAGGAAGGAGCAGAGTGAATTTGAAGAGAGTTCTGAAAGAATCCATCAGCGCTGCACACAGAGAGCCTGGGGAGAAAAGAGACCAGGTTAAGGAAAGAGAGGAAGGGAGGAGAGGAGGATTTTGTTTCATCCTCAGAGCTGAGAGAAGCCATTGAATAACAAGTCAGATGTGGGTTTTGAAAGATCTGAAAGCAGTAAGCAAACTTCTGCTGTAGCTGAGAGACAGATGAGAGTTTGGGCGGTAGAGAAGCAAAATTAGGGGATGAATTCAGGAGAGGTAGAAGGTGGCATTGAGAGATTTGTCTGTGGTTGTACAAGGTGTGCAGTGAGGAAGAGGAGAGGTCTAGTGAGACCCCTAAATCACAGAGCACAACCCAGAAACAGAGTGCAAGGGGAGGGTCAGATCTTTGAGGGCAGATTAGGAGTTAGAAAAAATTAAGTTATGAGAGCTTTGAGCATCTTTATCTATCAATATCCATTTAAGAGTCAGAAATCGTACCAGTAGTTTCAGCAGAGAGAATTTTTTTTATTTAATTTTTTGATTCATTGAGCACAAATGGAGTACAGCTATTGTTTTTCTGGTTGAACACAAAGTAGAGTCACACCATCTGTGCATTCATACATGTACACAGGGCCATGATGTCTGTCACACATACTGTTATTATTCTAACCCCCCCACCTTGACCCTACCCCTCCCTTTCCTCTATGCTCTCTATCCTTCCTCCATTCTTGTCATCCTTCCACCCTGCATTATGCATCATCATTCACTTATCAAAGAGATCATTCGGCCTTTGGATTTGGGGGATTGGCTCATCTCACTTAGCATAACAGTCTCCAACATCATCCATTTACCTACAAATGCCATAATTTTATTCTTCTTTATGGCTGAGTAATATTCCATTGTGTATATATGTTACAGTTTCTTTATCCATTCATCTATTGAAGGGCATCTAGGTTAGTTCCACAATCTAGCTATTGTGAATTGAGCAGCTATGAACATTGATGTGGCTGCATCACTGTAGTATGCTGATTTTAAGTCCTTTGGGTATAGACCAAGGAGTGGGATAGCTGGGTCAAATGGTGGATCCATTCCAAGTTTTCTAAGGAATCTCCACACTGCTTTCCAGAGTGGCTGCACCAACTCCCACCTTCATCACGTTGGCCTAGGACCAGATTTCCTTAACATGACTCCCAAAGCGCAAGAAATAAAAGCAGGAATCAATGATTGGGATAGAGTCAAACTAAAAAGCTTTTTCTCAGCAAAGGAAACAATCAGCAATGTGAAGAGAGAGCCTTCAGAGTGGGAGAAAATCTTTGCTACACACACTTCAGATACAGCAGAGAGAATTTAAAGAACATTAACTAAGTGCAGCATCATTAACTAATGAAAAGGTAAAAAGAAAAAAACATAAGATATTGCAGAGGTGTAAACTGTGAGAAATAGCTGTCATCCCTTTAGATGAGGGAGTAAAGGGAACACAGAGAACAACTTGGCATCTTAGAGGAGGGTCCTGGAAATCCTGAAATGCAGACTTCTGAGGGGATGGCACCTCTGTTGGCCGGCAGCAAGTGTTTCTGAATTCAAAGATGTGGCCCCAGGGCCTTGGGACACACATCTGAGGAAAAGGTCACAGCAGCTGCGTCTGGCACCTCTGGGTTGAATCAATTTCTGTGAGTAATGGAAGATTTGCAAACTAGATTCAACTGCTGACTTAGGAAAAGTTCTCTGTTATGGAAGTGAGGAAACACCAACAGAGAACAGAGAGTAAACTCGAGCAGGAATAAGTCTGCAAGAAGCACACTCACACGATAAGAAAAGAAAGAAAAAGTCTCTCAGTCTCCCTTTAATATCCCTATGGGCAGAAGTTGTAAGGAAGCCATCTGGCCAAAAAGAAATGGGGATTTCAAAGTACCAGTGACAGCATCAAAGTGGAGCATGAAATGGTGAGTTCAGAGCTCAGAGTAATAACACAAAATATGACACAGGCATATGAGTGGACATGACTTCAGAGAAATGGAGATAAGATCTGGGAGCTCTTGTGAAGTCTGAGTTGGGAACACCTAGATATAGATATTGTGTGTGTGTGTGTGTGTGTGTGTGTGAAAATCTCCATCATCTTGAGATCCTGACTTCAGAATAATACTACCTGGGGAGGAAGAAAAAAATTACTAGGGCTGTGTCTTGAGGAAAGTAATGTCTAAATAGCCAAAGCAAATGGTCCATTGGAAAGGGAAGGAGGCACCATTGGGCCACACCAAAAAAAAATTATGGAAAATGGTGTTTAAAGAAGTATAGAGTGCTAAGCATTGTTAAATGCAGCTGAAAAAGTCAATGGAGCATAAAGAGCTCTTTGTATGGTATTATGAGCAAAAGCAGACCCAGGTGAATTGAGGATGAATAAAGTCAGAAAGCCTGAGGAAGTAAGAAAAGGATTCATAACTTTGCTTATGAAACAAAACATCATAGCTAAGGAGAACAGGGAATCAAGGGAAGTTTCTTGGTTATTTTCATAATGTCATAAACTTAACCAAATTTATTCAACCAGTGATAACTACCCAATGAGTAGTGGTTATGTATACAAGAGAAATAAGAGGTAACTAGCCCAGAAGGGCCCCGAGAAGACAGGTAGGGATAGAATTGTAGGGTATGTTAGGAAGAGAGAGAGAGACCAACACATAAATATGTCTACTATCAATTATAGTTAAAACAATTTTTTAAAGTCAATTAATAAAGGAAAATATGTAATTTTTAAAATTACAAAATTACTTTTACCTGTGCCATGTTTTTCCATGTGAATTAGAATTACTGTTTTATCCCCAGCAGTGCAAAAAAATAAAAATTGAAAAAAAAAAATTGAAAAAAAAAAAAGAATTACCATCTGGGGTCACCTGCTTTCAGCCTGAAGAAATTTCTAGTGACAAATGTTCTCTGTTTTTACCTGAGAATGTCTTCAGTTTTTAAAGACAGATTTGGTGTATTTAAGATCCGTGGGTAACAGTATTTTTTTTTTTCCTTTGAGCACATTGAATACATTGTCAACTGCCTTTCTAGGCTCTGCTGCTATGAAAAGTCAGCTGTTGAAGTTACATTTTTTAAACCTTACATAACCTTTCATGTTAATTTTAAACTTGATGTTGAAAATAGGGAGCAGTATTTCCCTTTTAAAATTTTACCCAAATGAGAAAGCAGGTTGGGGAAGGCATAAGAGAGAACTGATTCTTTAAAAAATAAATTTATTTTCTTGAATTTCACCCATTAGCCAGAAAGATACAAAATTAGTTCTGTAGTCACTTTTCAAGACATGACTGCCCTTGAGAAAGTAAGCCACCCTTACAAAACAATAGAAAACGAAACGTGTAATGAAGCCAGGTACCAGGGCTACACTTGTAATCCCAGTGACTCTGGAGGTTGAGGCAGGAGAATTGCAAGTTTCAGGCCAGATGGGACAATTTAGTGAGGTTCTGTCTCAAAACAGAATTAAAAGAAGAAAGGTGGATGGAGATGTAGCTCAGGCATGGAGCAAATGCCTAGCACATGTGAAGTCCTGGTTTCATTCCCAGTATTGTAAAAGGAAAAAAAAAGAAAGAAAGAAAGAAAGAAAGAAAGAAAATTCATAATGAAGTTGGTGACAATGGCTCAGAAACAAGGGCTCATAAACATTGTCAATGTTACATTTCCTAAATTTATTTCATGAAGTGTTAGTCCTGAAAGAACCTCACTGAAAAAAAAATTTCTGACCTAAAAAATTTGAGAAATTCTATCTTTTTTTTTAAAGTAAATACTTTTTCAAGTACTATCTTTTTTTTTTTTTAATTTTAGGTCACTGTACACAAATGGAGTACAACTATCATTTTTCTGGTTGTACACAAAGTAGAATCATGCAATTTACACATTTATACATATACATAGGATATAGATGTTTGTCTCACTCTATTATCTTTCCTTCCCTACCCCCTCCCCACTCCTCATTTTCTTCTATAGAATCCATCCCTTCTCCATTCTTCCCCTGCCTCCTCCCACCCCCACTATGTGTCATCAACCACTTAAAAGAGAGATCACTCGGCCTTTGGTTTTTTGGGATTGCCCTATTTGACTTAACATGATCTCCAGTTCCATCCATTTACCTGCAAATGTTGGGAAATTCTATTTTCTTGATCCTCTTTTAAATGTTTCCATATTGAAGGTTCTGAACAATGTCATGTCTCTTTCCCCATTTTCCTTTAGAAGTTTTATAGTTTCATGACTTACATTTAAACTTTTAAGCCATTTTGAGTTGATTTCATCCTGCATATGGATATCTAGTTTTTCGTACTCTTTATTGGAAAGGCTGTCTTTAACCCATTGGGATTTTTGGTCTCCTTTGTCAAAAAGCAGCTGACTCTATGTGTGTGGGTTTATTTCTGGGCTCCCGATTCTGTTCCATTGATGTCTACTTTTATGCCATTGTTGTGCTGTTTTGTTGTAGTCTGCTATAAGTTTGTGGTATAGTTTGCTATCAGGTGGTGTGATGCCTCTTGCTTTGTTCTTTTGGCTCATGGTTGCCTTGGCTATTTGGCCATATTTTTTGGTTCCCTTTTAAGACAATTTTTTTTCATTTCCATAACAAATTATGTTCAAATGCTGATAGAGATTGTTTTAAATCTGTCAATTGTTTTGGTAGCGTGGACATTACAACAACCTCTGTTCACTGAACGTGGATGTCTTTCCGTAAGTTTGTATCCTCTTCAATTGCCATTGAAGTTTTATAGTTTTCAGTGTACAGATTGCTCACCTCTTTAGTAAGTTTATACCTAAGATATTTTTCTTTCGTTTTTGCTTTTTTTGTAACTATTATAAATGTTTATTTTGCTTAATTCCTTGTTAGTATTTACTTCATTCTTAAGTGCAGAGAAATGTTACTGATATTTTATGTTGATTTTATACCCTGCAACTTTATTATTTTACTAGTTGTAGTAGCTTTTTGGTAGAATATTTAGAGTTCATGTTATTACCAAACAGTGACAATTTCACTTCTTCCTTTCCTATTTAGTAGCCTTTTATATTCTTCTATTGCTTTATTGCTCTGGAAAGAATTTTCAATATTATGTTGAAAAGAAGTATTGAGTGCACATTGTCTTTTTCTGGATCTTAGAGAAAAGGTGTTCAATTTTTCAACATTGGAATAATTTTATCTGTATCACATTAATAGCTCTCTCTGTGTACCCTAGAAAAAAATTTTTTAAAAACCTGTTTGGGCAAAGGACCCTTTCTTTATGCATGGTGTATATTAGCAAACCATGAGCTGGTGTTTTCAGGGCCACACTTCAGCAACTGTGCCCTGATGAAACGACTAACAAGCTATAAATCACGTGCACCATCATCCAAACCATCTGAAAAATAACGATTTTTTTCAATGTGTTTGGATTCTACATTTTTCTCTTTGGGTAATATACAAAAGTTTCTCTAAATCACTTCTCAATTTCATTTCTGATCTAATAATTCAGTTGTGATTACAGAGAAAACAAAATTACTCAACTCTGAGGGATTGTTCCTTTGGTACAGGGCCCTGATGTACTTCCTGTCACCTCCTCTTCCTTTCTCTCCCCTACTACTCTTTGACCTTAATGATCCCCGAGTGAAACAAGATAAACGGAGGTGATTCCACTTGAAGATATGCCTGTTGACTTCTGTTCTGTGTGTTACCTTATACTGGCCTCTTTAATATTCCACAAAGTGCAATTATTCTTCTGTGAAAAAGATGACTTTCTCTCCACCCAGGAAATAAAGGTAATGAACTTTACTTACAAGAAGTCATGAGATCATCTTTCCCCTTTCTTCCTAATCATCCATCAATCAGTGACAGATTCTTTGCCATTTTGTTACCTTGTACTAAAGCCAATCATAGAGGTTTGTTCTCTCTGTTTCATTATGTTCAGGCTATTGACTGACAGAAGTCATGAATTGTTTCTTAGCAAGAAAACTAATAGCAAAAAAAATTGATATTTTCACCTTTACTACAGTTTGTAATGTGCACTAGAGAAGCATGAAATTTGCAGGATTCCAAACACCATGTTGCCTTTCTGTTGGCAGATGCGGTTACAAGACCAATTGGCTGGTGCAGTGCAGGGTGATGCCTGCCTGGCTCACAGCTGCCGTCCTGCTGGCAGTGCAGGAGCTGGTGGACTCCTGCACCCCCCTTTCAATATGTTTTATTATTTAAGCCAAGAGAATGGTCACTCAGTGGATGTGCTTGGCAACTCCAAGACACAGATGCTGGGCTTTCGCGTTTATCTTTTTCCCAACAGGAGCAATATGGAAATAAGTGCCTGATTTTTTTGGTTAGTAGTCAAGCTTCTCACCAAGCCCAGTTTCTGTTTTTCGTGGCAGACACAGGGCTTACCTTACAGTTACATGTAAGATGGCTGATTATCACTTCTGATTGTTGTTGATGATGGGTTTCTAGCAGATTGATTTTATTTAGAAAGATTATTTCACTGAGTAATCCCAGCTCTCCATCTATTTTACACTCTAGCCTGTCATTTATGGGACCTATACCCCTAACATTTTGCCATTTTTCTGAAGTAATGGATTAAATATAAGAGAGAGAAACTGCCTAACAGCATGGATAATACATAATCAATTTATTCAAAATGAAATGTATTCATTTAAATTTTAGTATTCATTTTGTTTTAAAGATCAGGCATGGTCTTTGACATACTTTGACTTGGAAGATCACCCAGGTTAATTTTTTTTTAAAAAAAGGCAGAAGCAAATTATTACTCAAAATGTCCAATGGCTCTCTCTAGGCCTGGTGTTAGAATAAAAGATTAAGTAAAATCTGAAATGATAATCCAATGAAAGAGTGACTCATTGGGAGATTTTAGCTTTGGGCTATGAGTCCATCAGCAAGAGAAAGTGGTGAAGACAGACGTGCTGAAGGAAAGAGTGAAGGGGGAGTTTCAAGAGGACGTTTTTATGATAAGCTACCTTGGTGTGAAAGGGAATTGTATGGCCTCTTGAGGACTTTGGACTTCACTGTGATTCTGCAAGCAGTGGAAAAAGCCTGAAAATAGTGTCTAAGAAAGTTTGTAGGCTAACTTGGTCTTTTCAAGGATAACTTTGAGAGGATGAAGGACAGATTAGTTTTAAGGTGATTTAAGTCAGAGACACTCTAGTTGAGAAACAATTTTAGCAAGGCAAGACAGAGCCTTAAGTTAAGGTAACAGGAGAGGAAGGGCTGACGATTAGCAACTTCAAAAACTAATCCAAGAGAAAGACCTGTATTACTGAGGATAGCTTACCGAATACTTTTTAAGATGCCATTTTCCCCCTCCAACTCCATGCTAGAATGATTTTGAGAAGAGAAGAGACCTAATGTTAGACCCAGGAACAAGCAAGGTCTGTATCCTGGAAGGCTCTGAAGACAGCGAGAGCAGCCTTCTGTCGTCTGGGAAGCCTGCTAGAGAGCAGAGAGACAGCAGGAGCCTGCCAGTACCCCGTGTCTGAGCAAGTGACAAGAAGTCCACTGTCACCCCCATATTCTAGCCCCAGCCCCACGCCTTTCCACCCAGGAGGCCTGAGACCCAGAAGCCAAACTGGAGGGGAGAATTTAACATGGACAATGCTTGGTCAGTTGAGTTGCCAGAACAAAGATGGAAGTTATATTAACCTTTGTAGCTTTGGCACAGCCCCAAAGCCTTTATTGATTTAGCTTCCTAAATACTTCTTGAATCGTAGTGGCAATGAAAAATCAAATATCAAAATCTGAAACCCTAGCAAATTATATGATGTAAAAATAGAGCTGTCTGAAAAGGAATTTTATGTTTCTCTTTTTTAAAGTTTAAATTTTTTTAAGTAAAAAAGAGACTGATAATGAATTATGTAGGTAAAAGGAGAACACTATTGTATAAAGGTAAACAAGGAAAGAAAGGAAATTAGTGAATTGCTATCAGGTAGAATAGAAACAAGTGAAGAAAGAGTTGTGAAAAAATAAATAAAAGCCAATGCTAGCTCTTTAAAAAAAATAGAGAAACTTGACAAGCCTGATAAAGCCTAATAACCAAATAAACAGCCTTACAAATGTAAGTAGATATGTTATTGCAGACACCAAAAGCATTAAAAGTACTTGGACGAAATGTTTGATGGAGTTTTAAGGCAATAAGTTGAAAAATCTAAAAGAAAGGCAAAATTATCTGAAAAAATTTGCATAATAGATCCAAGATGTGTCAGAAAATTTGACAAATTAATTATAATAGAAATCAAATGATTTTCTTGAAAATATAATGAAAAAAGAAAAGGCAACATTAAATAACAAATATATCTATGTGTTTTAAGAAGGTGGAAGACACAAAAATATTGAAGCTTCCAAATTCATTTTCAATTTTTCTCAGATGTCTAAAGTCTAGTTGTTAAACATACACAAAAATATATAATTTCACTTATAAATAGAATAAAATTTCTAAATGTAATTTTAACCAATAGCATTTAATATATCTCTACATCATCTCTACACCATGATCAAGATATCCAGAATTGAAAGATATTTCAACATCTTTGATGTCTCAAGTTATGTTTTGAAAGTATTACATTTTATGAAATTACTATATAAAATATGAAAAGGGTAAAGGTATTGCCATTTCAAAATACTTACAAAGATATTTTTCAACTTAGCCACATTTATGTTTTTCATATAATTGTTTGTTTTTTAAAATAGGAAGCCAACTTAAATATGACAATAACCGACTCTAAATATGTCCAAATACCATATAAAATTGCAGATACTTAATTGTATTCAAATTAATAATTAGAAAGGAAAGATCTAGAAATCACAAGATACATAACCAAGAACTAGCAAGCAACTACCTTTCAGAATTACTAAGGGATTATGATGAGCCTCTGCACATATAACAAGCATACCAAAGTGTATAGACTTTCTATATCAGCAAGATCTCTTTGAAATGGAAATAGAAACAGAGAGAGACCTTAGCTGAATAACCTAAAAACCAAAAAATCAGAATAAATAAAAGAGAACAAAGGTACAGGGCCTAATATGAAAACAATCACCAAGTTTTATTAAGAAGTGAAAAATGTGTAATTAAAATACCAGTCCTATGAAAATTAACTGTTTCAGTCAGAATTCCAGGTGGTAATTGAGCCAGGGTGACCATGAAGTACACATGGAGGAATGTAAGTGAGAATTTCATGGAACAATTTGAAAAAAAAAAAAAAAAATGCCAGTATATTATAGTTAAATGCAACCAGCCGTCTGTGTCCATGGGTTTCATTTCTGTGTGTTCACCTGACCTTAGATCAAAGAATATTTTGGAGAAAATAAAAATCCATCCTGTGTGTATATTGAATAACTACATAATCTTTTTTAAATCTATTGACATTCTTCCCTAAACTATGCAATATAACAACTATTTGCATAGCTTTTGCATTGTATTAGGTATTACCAGTTATCCAGAGAAGATTTAAAGTTTGATGTGTGTAGGTTAAATGCAAGTCCTGTGCCATTTTGCATAAAGGACTAGTGCACACGTGGAATTTGCTACCAATGGGGGTCTTGGAACCAATCCCCAGTGGATACTGAGGGATGACTGTGTTTTGAAATGATTTTTTTGGTTTTCTAGTTACCAGAAAAACAGTATCATCCAAACTCACTTTTCAAAATTTCCATATTCTTAAATTCTCACAAAATATACAAAAATATATAATTTAACTCATAAATACAGATGTCTAAATAAAAGTTGAACAAATCAAGTTCTAGAAACATATCTGGAGACCATCACTAAAGAGAGTATTCTAGAAATGAAAGATGTTTCAACATTAAGAAAAGGTAGTTGCAAGTTACAAAAGACAGCTCTGGTGAATATAAGTAGGCAAAAAATACACTGTGATATTGGGCAGCACATGTTTCAGGGTAGGCCAGAGAATAACTTTGGAGATTTATGTGATCAAGACCAAATCTCAAAATTGTATGACTATCGGTTGATGAAGAAGCCCTTGCCGTAGCAACTGGAACAGATGTGCCACAGCCAGCAGAAATAGGAGACAGGAAGCTGTGTCTGGGAGATGTAGAGATCAGACTGGGATAACAAAGGCTGTGTAACAGGAATAAAAATGATCAAGAAATAGAGGAGCCCTCAAGAGGACCTGATGCCTTTGAATAATTTTAGTCTCTCAAATTGACTTAAGTTGCTAAAGGATATCTCATGTCCCCACATGCCTGACAGAACTATAAATATATGTATGTATTATTCTACAGAGAAATTTATCATCATGGGACCAAATATTTCCTCAGTTACTCATATTCTGTGTCCAGCACCCATGAAAACTAAGAATACACATGAAAAGATACATTATGACTGAAAAACAACAAAAACCAGACAATAAGAATGCTTTCACAGGAGATTGTACTTTAAAAGAATAATATATAATGTATATTCAAGGAAATGAGGAATAGGATTAAAACTTTTTGGCAGAGGGTACTGGGGATTGAATTTGGGAGCTCTCTACCACTATGCTACATCCCCAGTATTTTATTTAGACAAGGTCTCACTGAGTTGCTCAGCACCTCACTGTTGCTAAGGCTGGCTTTGAACTTGAGATTCTCCTGACTCAGTCTCTCAAACCACTGGGATTATAGGCATGCACCACTGCAATGGGCAGGATTAAAATTTTTGACATAGAATTTCCATTGAAAGAAATGGACGCTGAAAGAACAAAGTAACTCAAATTGAGAGGTTAAGAGTTAGACTTAAAAATGATTTAGAAACAACTAAATAGATAATTAGTGAATGGAATAAAATATAAAAAGTTATAATTTCCTAAGAGAAACCTCAGGAATGAAAATTAAAGAAGAAGCTGAGAAAAGCAAGGAATATCCAACAATTGTGTGATTAGAATTCTCAAAGGAAGAGAGTGAAGTAGAAACAATATAGGAAGAAGTTATGTTTTTAACTTTTCCCAATATGGAGAAAATGAGGACACACACTTGAGACACGCTTATGTACAGCAAGCAGGATTTTTAAAATTTTACATATGCATTTTTAAACTACTGAAGACTAGAAAAGAGTGGCCAAAAATATGAAGACATTTTTCCTTCAAGGAGCTGCACGAACACTGGAAAGTATTTTCTCAAATGAGAAGATGAAGATCAGAAGACCACAATAACAATAACTTTCTTTCAAAAAACAAAAAACAACTTCCAGATAATAAGTCAATATCATGAAAAAAGGTACCCAGAAACAAATTAGGATGAAAAGAGAAATATTTAGGCAAAGCAAATCTGAAAGAATTTTCCACCAGCAAACCCATACTAAAGCCAATACTGAAGTGTGCTCTTCAAAGAGGAAGAAGTGATCCTAGAGAGTTCAGAGACAGAAGAGGAAAGAGGAAGCAGCAACAAAATGTGTGTGTGTGTGAACCTAAGTGAATATTGACAATATAAAGCAATAATAGCCATGTGTTTTTGGAATATTGAGTATACATGCATATATACCATTCAAGTCCACATGAAACACTTTTTAAGAAATTACCATATACTGAGTCACAAAGAAAATTTCAGCAAATTTAAAATGATTAAAAACTTTCAAAGAGTGTTTTGTAACAATAGCCTAATTAAGTTAGAATTTAATCACAAAAAGATCTTTCTAAAAACTTCATGTGTTTGGAAGTTCAAAAACCAAATTAAGCTTGTAAGTTATCAATGGTTCATAAGAATCATATTTCTAAGAGAATGATATTTTACTTAAAGCTTCTATGTGCAACTAAAGCTTTGCTGTGAGGCCAATTTATAGGCTTAAATGTATATATTAGGAAAGAAGGAATCCTGAAATTAATATTCAAAAACCCAGACAATTTGATTCAAAATGAAAATTTTAATTCAACAATTAAGAAGTTATAGATGGGGGTGGAAGTGCAGCTCTGTGGTAGAGTACATACTCTGAGTTCAATCTCTGAAACAAAAAAAAAGGAGAATGAATAAAACTTAAAATCAATTTGCTAAAAATGTAGATTATTCAGAAATGAATGCATGCACAAAATAAAGAACAGCAGAGTTAAAGTTGTTTTACAGAGAAATCTGGCAAAATTAGTAATTCTCTGAAAGACTAATATGAAAAGCAAGAAATTAAAAAGGAAAATAAAAAAGGACATCAACTAGATCATAGAAAAAACTCAAGGCCATTATATATGGATTTGATGAACAACTTATACCAATAAACTTGATTCTAATTAAGTTTGTTATTGGTTATTATTACCAATAAGTTGTTATTGGTAACAACTCATACCAATAAACTTGATTCAAATTAACTCCTAAAAATATTACTTATTAAAATTAGCAAAAGAAGTGATAAAAATGGACACTGTTATAAATACTAAACAAATTTGATCTTTAGAACTTTTCATGAAAGAAATGTTCTGCATTCACTGGAGAAACTGAACAGATAGAAAGGAGATATAAAACAGAGGACCTGTAGTAAAGGAATTGGCTTGTGATTACGACAGTGTGTCTACAGGGTAGAGACCCTGGGATGCTAGAAGTAATACTCAGTTTAAGTCCAAAGGTATCAGACAGGTAAGGATATGGTGTAAGTTTCAGTTCAAAGCGGAGTCCTGAGAACCTGGAGCTGATGTGAGTCACAGGAGTCCAAGGGCTACAAAGGTTGATGTTTAATGTCCAATGGTAGGAGAAGTAGATGGCCCTACTCCAGAAGAAAGAGTGAATTTATTCTTCTCCCTCTTGTTCCATCTGGCCCCCAGCTGATCCCATGGTGCCTGCTCATTTTGAAGGCAGATCTGCCTCCTCAGTTCGCCTGCAAGGGGTTCTGACTCAATCTCCAGAAAGGCTCACACAGGTAAATCTGGGACCACCCAGTCACTCCAATGGAAGTCAATCTACTGGGAAGAGGCATGGGTCAGGGCCTGCTTAATCTCAGAGAACAAGAGTATTCTTTACTCCAGTCTAGTTGACATCTGAAATGAACCATCACAATTGGTGAATACTTAAAGAAAAACCCACCAAAATTATAACTCAAGAGAATTAAAGAGGGTAACTATGCTATGAAACATGATAAAAATGAGAGCAGGAAAGTAGAGACCAGGACCAATATTGAAAATAGATTTAAATATCCTAAAAAATATTACTGAACTAAAGCAAGAATATATAAATATATAATCAGGAACCAGATTTATCTAAGAAATGAAACTTTTTTTTTTTGGTGGGTGGTGCTGGGGATTGAACCCAGGGCCTTAGTACATTCAAGGCAAGCACTCTACCAACTGAGTTACATCCCCAGCCTAAGAAACGAAACTTTCATGAACATCTTAAAATCAATTAACATAATTCTTCACATTCCCAGATTTAGGAAGAAAAAATAATTAAATCATCTCAAGTGTTAAAAAAACACTTCATAAAATTCAATGTCAGTTACAATTAGAAATGAATTTCTTCACGATGACCTGACTTCATTCCAAGTTGCCTGACAAAAACATATATACAAAATAAAGTGAAATCCAAAAACAACGAATTTCTTAATCAGAATTATAGAAAATGCCTTAAATTAGCAACTGACTGGAGAGGTTCTCTAACTGCTTCTTTCTTTCAACATTTATTGACTACCTTAGCCACTGCAATAAGTCAAGAAAGAAACAACAAAGTTCTAGAGTAAAATTATGACATCAAATTACTCACATTTGTACACTGATACGATTATAAGATGAAAACTAATTGATACTAAAACTTACTAAAACTGTTACTGTAACAGTTTTGCTGAATACAAATGTAAAGTATAAATCATTTGTATTTCACATTTCAGAAAAAGTTAAATATGAAAAGTTAAGATATTCACAATTGCAGCTGAAAAAAATCAAGTATGAAAGATAAATACAACAAAATATATGGGAGTCCTCATCATTGCAAATTAACATTATCAAGAGAACTCAAAGTCCTAAATCTAACCCAGGTTTTTATATTAAAGAATTTAATGATTTAATGATGAAAACTTTATCATTTTTGTCCAACTCAATATGTACTTTGAATGTGATTCTAGTCAAAACCCAAATGTATGCGTTGATGTCTATGTGTGTTTACATCTGTGAAATGATTCCAAAACAACACAGAAAGCCAACAATGTTTAAGGGAGTCGTGGAACTGAAGTAAAATGTAAGAAAGACTTAAATCAATATCAAAATTCATTATATGGCTAAACTGATTAAGGCACATTGGCATTTGAAAAATATTTAAATACGTCTATCATGTTAGATTTCCATGTGATACAACACCTAAGAAACACAAGTTGAAGGAGGAAGGATTAATTTTGGTGTACAGTTACAGAGGTTTCAAACCATGGTTGCTTGGCTCTGTAGGTCATGGCTCCTTGTCTTTGGGCCTGTGGTGAGGCAGTTCACCTTATGGTGTCTGGGGAGCAAAAGGAAAAAGAAACTGCAAGGATCCCAATATCATTTGAGGCATGTGCTTCTAATAACCTAACTTCCTTCCAATGGTCCCTGTGTCCTAAAGGTTCTACCTCCTCCACAGGTAGCACCCTAGATTGGTGACCAAGACTTTAGCATATGGCCTTTGTGACAAGATGCCAATCTCATGACACCTATAAGATCAGGTAAAAATGCAGAAGCAGTCCCAAGCATATATGATAAGTTAAGTGGGCGCTGCTAAGCAACTCTTTAAAAATAAGGGTGTTCAATTCGGTATAAAGAGGGAGGGAAAGAGAACTTGATTCCTATTATAACACCATTTAAAAACATTCATTACAAATGGATTTTAAGATTGAAATGTGGGGCTGGGGATATAGCTCAGTTGGTAGAGTGCTTGCCTCAGAAGTATAAGGCCCTGGGTTCAATCCCCAGCACCGCAAAAAAAAAAAAAAAAGAAAAAGAAAAAAAAAGAAAAAAAGAAAAAAAGATTGAAATGTGAAGGTAAAATAACAAAATTTAGAGCAAATGTCTGTGCAAACTCTAGGAAAATGTTTCTACCCAAAACGCGGTAGCCATAAAAATATCTAGAAATTAAACTATATAAAGGAAGACTACCTATTTACTGACTGACAGCATCAAAGAAATAGAGAGATAAGATACAGAGCAGAAGGTATTTGCAATGTAAATGACAATGTTCTTATCCAGTCTAAATTTTTAAGAATCTTATTAATAAAAAATCCTTTGTAGTATTTTAAATATTTCTTTCAAAGCTATTTTCCTAACAATGGGAGGACAGTTAGTCCATATTACCTAATATTCCATTGAAAAACCTGGAAGCATTTTCAATATTTTTATCATCTCTTCTGTAGCTATTACATGACTGTACACAGTAAATCTCAACAAAGATGAAGGAGAACAAAATAGCTAAACAGCACATCTGCCCGATTGAGCACAAATGTTATGTGTGTATGTAACATTTTAATACTTTTTAATATAACTAGAGATGTCCAATAATATTAACTTCTCCAAAAAATTTTTCTTTTTCCCTTTTTCAGGACAAAGGCTGGAATTATTTACATTACCAAAATAATTATAAGAATATAATCTGTGGAATGTTTTTAAACCCCAATACAAACAAGGGATTTCTGTGCTAGAGTCTGGACCTCTGAAGGGTAATAAGCTTAACCATTTGTTCCTTCAGCACTTGGTCCTTACCAAGTAGAACTATCTTTTGGGTGCTTCCTCAGATGGACCAATGTTCTAGGGTAAAGACTGCGGATCTAGGTAGCACTGTAAGGCAAAAGAAGCATACTCAGAGAAGGGCTTTATATAGCTCTTCCCTCCTAAAGGTAGTACTCTGATTCCTGCCCCGTAGCCTCAGTTCATTAGCAAGAAACAGCTGAGACGCCTACCCAAGTCCAATTACCTGGACTGGTGTCCTCTTGAGACTGAAACCTCTAGACTCATCATTTTGAATTTTCTCCTTCAAATTCCTGCCTAGGAATCTATTGCCAGCCTTTTAGGCCATGAACACTGGTCCTCTATCCCCATCAGGCATTTTTGTCGTCTGTAGTGAGAAAGTTAGTTATTAATCCCTAAAGATCCTTTATCAGGCATCTGGAAATGCCTTCAATGTCTTTGCAGTGTCTGCTGCATGGGTGTTGTGTTCTTTTTCATTCCTATAACTGTTACCTTAAGCCTGTATTAATTTTTCTTTTTCAAGGTCCTTAGAGATTTATCCATCAAATTAGGTTTTAGAAAACACTGCTCACTGTGTTGATCAATGCTCTTGTGTCTTTGTTTTCTATTCTTTAGTTTGTGTGCTTTATGTCCTCTCTCCTTCCAATTTTTTGACTTTCATTCTGTTAAAATACTAACTTCCCAGTTAATTCATTTTTAACTTCCATTTTTCTCCGCTTTTGGACGTTTACAACCTTAACTCTTCTTTGAAATTTTTCTTGATTTTTGTCATATTGATTTGACCTTAATTATTTTCATTTTAAAGTTGAAAATGTTTTAAAGTTTATATGATAATTTCTTCTTATGTAACTGCTTATTTATGTGTTACAGAGTTCTCAACTATATTTTTACTTTTGATACTCTAAATTACTTGTCACGTGGTCATTGTATGTATGGACCTGTTCTTTTGAAATTAATTGACTTTCTCTAGGGTCATGTAAATGGTCATAAAAAAAAACTCCACTTATGTTTGAAAAGAACATGTACAATTCAGAATAAGATTTTAAACATATGCATGAGATCAGGCATGTTAGTTTTGTCGTTCAATTAAATTTTTAGCTTCATTGTTTCTCTGTTCATTTTAGCTAACAAAAATAATTCCACCGAATGTTTAAAAGTTCTACTGTGATGATGGTTTTGTCTGTTTCTTTGCATACTTGTATCAGGTTTTGTCATGCCTGTGTCTAGAGTATTTTAGGTGCATGAAAATTAAAATAGCTAAAATAGTCAGCCTGAGCTTTAGTCCCTAATAATGGATTTTGTTTTTAAATGTACCTTATTTGTTTCATAGTAACAAGCCAGCTTTTGTTTGGTATTCCTTCAGGTTTCTTGGTTGTGTGTTGTTCATTCTTTTCCCTTTAATCTTTACATTTTCTTAAATTCTAGTTCCAACTTTTGCAAACAGCATATTGTTCATCCTTGATGGCATTTCACTATCATTTTGGTTATTTACTTTTCTTTCCCATGCTGTTGTTTTGTTTGCTCTTTGGACCTTGGAGATTTTTACTACTTCCTACCAGCCCTGCAATATAAAAATACATACATTTTATATCGGTTCTAATTACATATTGCAGCTAATCTTCCACCTGCTCCTGAAAATGTTTTCTCCAAATCACACATGCCTCCATGGGAGGGTGATTTCTACCCAAAATTTCTCCCCCTTAAATTGAGTTGCTTTAGAGTTGGTTTCCTGGTCACTGATGTCTGTTCTCACTTATTAAACTCACATAATTTTTTTGTTCACATATACCATAGAAAGTCTTGAGCTGAACCCTATAGAGCATAATGCTATTTTGATAGGATTTGCTGAAAATTTTCTTTTGCTATTCATACAACATGTTCCTGTCTGTAATTAACATTGTACACCTTGACATTAGTAAGCTGTTTAATTACCAGTATAGCTTTGTGTTAGTGAACTGACTTCTTGTTGATGCTTTTATGTCACATGCCTTTGTTGTGTAATGTATCATAATTCATAGTGGATTTATATACATATATATATACATGTATGTATATATAGTCATAATTATGCAAAGGATGTTGAAATTTCCCATTATAATGATGCTTTTGTCTATTTCAAAAAAATATTTATGTCAATTTTTGCTCTATCTGCTTTTAGAATATTTTATATTGTCCATAATATCTCAAAATCTGATGTTGTCCCTGCATGTTTATTTAAAAAATGAATTTCCATAAATCTATTTGTAGAACTAGAGAAAGAGTTAATTTCCTCCCTGTTTTCCAGAATTTGATAATGGAATACAAGAAAACTTATTTACAGGGAAATGCCAACACATATATGCAGTATTATCATATTTTAGATTTCAAGGGGGAAACAACCTCATCAGAAAAGATGTTCATTACTGTCCTACTCTAGCTGAACGAGGCTTTACAAAAGGGAACACTGAAGAACATAACTTCTAGCAAAGAAATTAACAGGGTTTAAGATGAGATAGGAATCATCCATGGATAAATGAATGCAAGATTTCTATCTTGCCTCTCTTCTATGTATATTAGGCAGTTGTATTTCAGACCCAGTTTACTAATGCAAATTTAGACTTCTCATTATGTGATAAATTTTCTGATTCCCTTACTATTCCACATAAAATTAGTAAATTGGGCACTCTACATAGTAATTCTTTAAAACAGATTCTCCAACTAACAGAGCAGTTCTATACACCATGTGAATTCACCATTCATCTATCCTTCTCAATCATTCAGTACATGTAGATACAGAGGTTTCCTAGAAACTACCTTTCACCCAGTATAGGTCTTTGAGTGCCATTTGACCATGTTGGGATCTTGTAATAGCTTATTCCAGGACATTATCAGGTCTGACCCTAAGCTCTATAGAAGTGCTTCAAGGCTAATGATAAGGCCTCCCATCAGCATGGTCCAGGCTACATATTTTGCTCTCATGTTATTTTGTGGCAGTTTCTTGAATTATTTTGTAGTTAAAATGAGTATTAGTCTTATATCAGTTGGTTCATTTTAGATCAGTCTTCGTTTTCTGAAGAGGGGGATAGAATCAGTCAAAAGTCTCTATACTATAACCTTCACAAAGATTGTTACCTCCTTTAAATATATGTAAAACAAATCAAAATAAAACAAGCAAACAAATAAAATATCAAAGACTCCAATAAAATAATCTTTGTTCTCCCACCAAATTCTGGGCTAATTCCCCTAATACCTGATCCACACAGGAAATATGATACATTTCAGAGAAATGTATCTGAAATGTATCTCTGAAATCAGAGAAACTAAGACAAGGGTTCACTCACTGGTACAAGCTTACAGCTTCTAATTTATCCTGTGATTCCAATTAAAAAGACTACAGTACATGACAAATCACACCAATAAGAGTAGGGCATATTAAAAGAATTCAACTGTCATGTTGTGAAAGTTAGGATACAATGTGTTCTCACCATTGTGAAAGAAATTATGCTTAAACAATGCAAATTAAGAAATATGGAAAATTAATAGAGGGAGATAATCAACAATTTCTATGCCCAAAGATATCACAATTCTTTCTAGAACTTTCCCTCTTCATATGTTTTATAATACTTATAATATCCCTGAGCCTCAACATCCATTGGTTGATGGAAAAGCCAGAGAGGGAAGTCCTTTATATTTCCAAAATTTACAATATTAAGTTCTCATTTGGATAGAGTGTGCTTTTGATATTTTTCAATACCAGTACTTAAAACCTATTTTAATGTATATTCTGGAGCCAGAAAGTCTGGAATAAAACACAGTTCCCTTATGCAATAGTTGCATGACCTTCAGGAATTAACTTTTCTTGGAATTGGACTATTTGTTAAATTAGAATAAAAATGGTACTTGATAAGTTTGTTGCAAGAATTAAATGTGTCCATATAATACAAATTTTTGGAACAGGAACTCATAAACATTGAGTTCCATTTGTATAATAGTTTCTGCTTTCTTATTGTAGTAATTATTACTCTTATTTTACTATTTTCTGTTATTTTGAAATATAAATGATGCATGAGCCCTCAGGATTTAGATCTCTATCAATTTTCTCTTTAAAAAGTGTCCGGTTTTGCCTTATCTTCATATTTTAGAGAAGGCTGAGGCAGCTTGATGTATACTTTTGCTTGTTTTAGAAAGGACAATCTCTTTTCAGTGTTTAAATAATTTCATTTATATTTATTTAATTTCTAGGTATATAATTTTTCATCCCTGTAATCCAAAACTTTTGCCAATACTCACAGATGTACATCTTTTATGCTTTCATCGATTTTTACCCAACAGAAGAAAGTGTTTTGTTGTTAAATTTCTCAGCATAAGAATGTATTCTTGAGTTATTTTTCTGATCATCAAATTTTTAGCTGATATTTAATATTGATTTCAAATATTTCTCAGAGATCACAAAGTTCCTGGGTAAATATCTACTTTGCCCATTTTTCTCACTGTTCTGCCTCTTCTTTTTTACCCCCTGTAGCATTCTTGGTGAATGTCTCAGGGGTCTTCCTGTATCACAAATTTGGTTGTTTTTCCTAACAGTTGAGTCCTCTGTGGTGACAAAGCTAATTTCCAGTTCTTCCACTGTGTGCCATAATATCTCACAAGTACATTTTAATTCAGCTGTAAGACAGAAGGATAATGCACCAACGTCCTGACCCCTGAGAGGCAGTGTCTGGGCCAAGGTTGGGAGGACCTAAGTCATTCCCCTACCCTCAGAGGCTTCTCACTGTGTCCAGAAGCATGCAAGGAGCAAGATGAGCTGAAGACCCCTCCCAGCTAAGCAGAAGACTTTCTGAGTTCCTTCTACCTCTTCACTGTCATGGACTGCTTCAGGGGCTTCTTCGGTACTTGATGGAAAAAAACTTCACATTGCTGACAGATCCTAAGCTTAGAATTGGTCACAGTGTCTCTTTGTGGAGGAGGTATGTGCATTGTATAAAGGTAAAGGTACTTCATGGAATACACAGTAAGAAATATGTGTGTTAAAAGGCGGCCAAAAACATTGGGTTGTGGGAAATATTTGTTCAAGATTCAACAACCATCCACTTGCTCAGATTTGTTAAAGCTGGTTTTCATCCTTAAAGCCCCTTCTTTCAGTCAATATAATCGCAGTGAAGCTGAGGAAAGTATGTCACTCAAACCTGATCACTGACAGCCTCAGAGCCACCAGGCCAAGGTGATGGGGGCAGAGCTGGGTACTACCTCTTCAGAGATCAGAAATCATCCTGATGATTTTGCTGAAGCAGTGGCAAGTAATATCTCGGTCAAGACTTGAACCTGAGAAGTGAAACTAAGGACCACAGCTGCCATTTCACTAGAATATGGAACCTGGGTTTGAAATGAACACAGAAAACAGAAATGGAGTCCTGAATGCCTTTTTTAAGCTGTGAATCCAATTGTGTTTCAATCTACCCTTGCCCCAGATCTACTCCTTAGGTAAAAAAAAGCACTCACCTCCTTCTTCAGCCAGTCTTGATTATATTGACTCTCTTTTATTTGAAGTATTTTAAATAGCTTGATCTTTAATAATAATAATAATATACTGGCAAAGGTACAACCCAACAGGATATTACTTCTTAAGAAGGAGACAAAAGAGGAGCAACCAGTGAAGCTGACCTGAGGGCAAAAATGCAGCTCTAGACATATTGTTAGAACCAAGAGGCCTTTCAGGAAATAACCCTGGGATATGCTATGGCTTTAGACCTTTACGGTCCCCCAAAAGTCCATATATTAAGGCTTGGTTTCTGGGGTGGCACTATTAGGAAGGGCTATGTACCTTTAGGAGGTAGGACCTTAAGAGAAGGGTTTAGGTTACTGGGGGTATGCCCTGGAAAAAGATGATAGGACCCTTCCTGTGCTCTCTGCTCCTGGTTTGAGATGTAATGGTTTGCTCCCAGTATGTATCTCTGCCATTCACTATGTGGTGCTGCAGTTAAGGGGAGACCTTCTCTGAGCCTGTGATATGCTATATAGAATTTGAATTTACAGAACTGTGAGTTATGGAAGCCTTTCTCTTTATAAGTTGCCTGCCTTGGGTATTTTATTGTAGTAATGCAAAGCTGACAAATAGGAAGGAGATGTGGCCAAGATAGCCTTTACTCCTTGACAGTGCTCAGGATGGCAGAGAAATTCCCTAAGTCTCCATGTAGGTTTCTTCTAAAACCTGCATGCCTTCATAATAAGGATGGTAGTTTTTTGATTAAAAATGTAATATAAGTAAAACGTCTGCTATGATTTAGATAGTAGGTGTCCCCAATACCTCAAGTATGAGAAAATGCAAGAAAATTTAAGAGGTAAAATGACCGAGTTGTGAGAGCCTTAATGTAAGCAGTGCATTAATCTTATAACAGGGATTAACTGGGTGGTAATGGAGGAGGGTAAGATGTGGCTGGAGGTGGTGGGTCATTTGAGGTGAGCCTTTGAGGTATATAATTTGTCCCTGGGGGGCCAAGTTTAGTCTCTCTGTTTCTGGTGCCATGTCCTGAGCTGTTTTCCTCTGCCACACCCTTCTGCCATGATGTTCTGCCTCACTTCAGACCCTGAGCAATGGAGTCAGCCTTCTATAGACTGAGACCTCTGAAACCCTGGGCCCCAAGTAAACTTTTCCTCTTCTAAAATTATTCTTGTCTGGTCTTTTGGACATAATAGCAAAAAAAGCTGACTAAAACAATATCCCTTCTCTGAAATGCACAAGACTGGAGGGGTTCTAGTTTGGGGAGATTTGGGGATTTTAAAATAAAGATTCTCAAAAAGTTTCATGTTTTGACGCATTTTGGATTTCAAATTTTCAAATTAGGGATGGTTAGCTTGTACACAGACCACATATGATTGCCCTTACTGATCTTTTTTTGTACTCCCTATCCCTTAGAGAATTACCTAAATCTTAGTACTCTCAAGTTCACAAAATTGGATTGGTTATTTTAGGTTTTATTTCAGTAAGGTTTATTATGAATATGACTGGAACTTATATAATTTTCTTCTTTGATTTAAATAATGGAAAAATATAGCCACTGTTGAACCAAATCTAGGAAAAGCATTTGTATTAGTGAGCTGGGGCTACCATAATAAAATAATATAAACTGAGTAGCTTAAAAAAAATTCTCATTTTCTGGAAGCTTGTAAGTACAATATTAAGGTCTCATTTGATTGGGTTCCTGCTGAGACCTGTCTTCCCAGCTTACAAATCTTCATCTTGCTTGCTGTGTTATCCCATGGTCTTTCCTTGCTCTGTATTAGAAGAGAAAGAGAGAGAAGAAGGGAGAGAACATGCTCTATGGTGTGTCTTCTCATAAGGGCACTAACTCCATCAGACAGGGAACTTCCTCATGACCTCACTCAATCCCAATTACCTACTAACAACCCCATCCCAAATACTAACATGTCTCCAGCATAGGACAGGGAGAAGGTGCACACAAATTCAGTCCACAACAGCACTTAAACCATGTCTGATGGAGGACTTTGTTTATTTGAGTATAAAAGCAGAAGCTGAGATTCAAGAAATTTTAACTCTGATTTGGCCTCCCAGACCATCTTGAGACAATTCTCCAAACCACCATACGTGTTTGAATGAGTCTAATGATTAATAGAATGAAACAATCATTTCCTGAATTTGTGCCCATGCTATTAGATCCCTAGTTCCATTTGTTCAAACACTGATTTTAGCTTCTTTTCTGCCTTCGAATCCAGACTTTCAGAGAAGATTTCTGGCTGGCAGCCTTTTCCCAAGTATATTCAGCTACACAGGATATAAGCTCCAAAAATAGATAAGGCAACTGGTGAGATCATTTTCTCCAAAATCTTTCAAATATTTATCCCATGATTGGCTTACTCCCATATTCTGCATCAATACTTCAAAAAAGTAAGAAACTTAAGGAAAATAATTTTTCTATATTTCATTTAGACATTTCTTTGCATTTTGATTTTTGAGAAACTGTTTTAAAGTCCAGGATGAGAGTTTCAGAATTTTAGTAACTTTTAAAAGGTCATTTTTCCTCTCTCAAAAAATTGTGAATGCCTTATGATATCCATATAGCAGCACATCTTACACATCTTACACATCTTTGTACAACCAATCCAAATTGTATTCTCTTAGAGCAAGTGAAGACGATGTTGGAGTCCTGGAGAAAATGAGGAGGCACCAGAGGAAGAAGGCACATTTTCCATTATATTCTCCATCTTGCATATCTTTCTATGTAGACCTATCTAATGTCAAATAATTTCTACTAATATGCAAATACAATCTCATTTTCAATAAAATGCAAGAGGAACAAGCAAAGACATGCAATGTATTTTTCTCATAGTAGCATCAGTAAAAGGCCTAGAGGTAACCAATTTTACTATCGACACTTTATTAAAACATTTAACTTATGCCCAATAGGTATTGAAAGAATATCTGTCCTTTTAAGTTCTTTTGATACTTAAAGATATGCAATGATATAAAATCCATATTCCTTCCTCTTTAGAAAAAATACACTGTTCAAAAAATGGATTTCTAATCAACAAATGGGCAACATTTTTCTGATGAAGGCTAATAGGATTTCTGAAGTTCAAGTCATGCATGCTGAATCAAGATTGCTGGAAGAAAATCTTGGGAAATTAAGATTTTAAAAGGACTTCTGCCTCATATACTCTTGCATCAGCTACAAAAATTTTTTTAGTCCTCTAAACTCAGCTGGACTTTAATGTAACAAGTTAAAGAGAAGAAGGTAAATTTGACATTTTGAAAGGAAAGAATATAAGATGTGATATTTATTCTTTGCATTTACATAAGATATGATATGTATATTTATATAAAATGTACAAGGTAAATTTCTTTTTACACAAAATATAGCTCAAATATATATGAAAAATCAATTTATTACATTTCTATAAAATGTCCTGTTAAATAAATGTATTAGCAAAGTTGAGCTTCTTATCACCCTGAGGTTGTAGAAATGTTTTAAATTAGGTACAAATAAAACTGCACACTAAAATGCAGAAATAAATATTGTATGGAATTATATCTAAAGATGTTCCTTCAATATCCCACTCAAGACTAAATATCATGGGGTTTTTTGGAAAGTTTTTGACATAGTTTCCAAATCATGTATTTTGAATCAAAAGGTTGATGGTCATCAACATGCCATCAGATAAAATTTATAATAAATGCCACAACTAGCCCCAAATTCATCAATGCTCAAGGAAAATGTATTGAAAGATTCTCAGAGTAATTTGATAAATGCAAACTTCTATTCGAGTGCAGATAAATAGCCATTATTATTTTAGGTCAGGTTTAGTCCTTGGTAACATCCTTAAGAAAGATTATTTATAGAAGCTTGATCCACATAACATCCACAAACACCAGTTAAAAACTGAAAAAAATAATAATTCTATGAAATCCCACCAAGTAGAGCCTGAACAGGATATTTTAATATAAAGGAATAGATTGGACACATTGGCCACATAAACCACAGTTTGGCCCTTAGTTTTGTTTTTGACTTTTTGTTTATTTGTTTGATTTGAGCTAAACACAGGACTTCAAGCATCCTAGGCCAGCACTCTGCCACTGAGTCACATCCACAGTCCTCACTTTTCAAAATATAAACAATAAGTCCATTAATAAGTGCCATGATGCACCATCCAACACATAAGTACTTTCTTTTGGCCTAATCAGTAAGTCTTTACCAAGATACTGACAAAACATTATTTGTCCTTAATGTACTCTCATCATATTGATGTGAGAAGGTCAGATGTTCAACTTTTGAAATGTAACTCCAAGGCTTCTGGGTTAAATTAATGTGTGTTCATGTGTGTAGGTGTACACGTATGTCCACATGCACATACATATACATTAATATATGTAAATATGTGTGCATTTCAATGCACAGATATGTGCATGAATTTATATGGAGTGCATATATGGGACTATTCACTATTTTGATTCTGGACATTTACCAAGATGGGATTAGCAGTATGAGAAGTTCATTGGGGTAAACATCTGTAAAGAATAAAAGGGTGTAGGCAAGAGAAAACCTTCAAATTCTAAACTGGTCTGACATCTGTGAAAGAAGAGAGAAAAGCCAAAACTACATGAGACAAGAAGAGCCTTGGATTATAGCATAGATTTGAAAATTAGCCAGGCTCATAGCAAGAGCCCAAGTACATGGCCAGAGTAATGGTTGGCCACGAGCAGAGTTCTACATGACTAACTCTTGCATTCCTTCCAAGTCCCACCATGTGCTAAGAACAGCCTGGGAAAACTGAGGCTTGGCTCTCACCCTGATGTGGGTCCAATAGGTGTAGCAGCAGAAAGCTGTTCACTAACTATCCTCCTTGTGATGATTATCTTTTAAAAAGAAATTCAAGTATTTCAAGCTCAAATCTGCCTCCACCCACATATACAAATAACATTGTTTTATGTTAGTCATTCCTCAGCATTTCTAAATGTAAAATTTATTATTTATGATCTTTCCAATTTTCTTCTTATTCTTCCCTGGGATTCTGAGTTACTTGATTGTTGAAGAGTGATACATATTTCGAAAGGAGAAGCTATAAGTAGCTAAACACACACCACATTCTTCAGTAATATGTGTAGTATAGAGCTTGTTTTATTTAGCACATTGTCCTTTTTTTTCCAAGCAAGTTACTAGTTACAACTTTTATTTTGCCAAGTAAATGAATTGTTCTTAGAATCCTGTTGTGCATTGCTGCCTATTGCTTGCAGTCTATTGGCTACCAGAAACATAAAAAAGGGCTGTTGGATGTCTGTGGCCTGAGTGACTGAAATTAGCCTGATAGATTTAAACATTCCAAATGACTTCCTGTGTACATGTATGATTATGCAAATGGTGTGACTCTACTTTGTGTACAACCAGAGAAACAAAAGTTGCACACCATTTGTGTACAATGAATCAAAATTTAAAAAATAAAAATTTGAAAAAAAATTCCAAATGATTTGCTTCTTATTCAAAGAAACTCCAACTTCCAGGCACAAGAGAGAGAAAGAAAGTGGGGTTCAGATTCAGAAGGTAAATTTGACTTGCATAAGAGCTAGAATTCTCTTAGGATATTCTCTTAGGATAACTCTAAAAAGGGAGCAGAAGGAAGCAGGGCAAATGTAGTCCTTGCAAGGAATTGAGTGTTTGTGTCCTCTCATTCAAATGCTGAATCCATAACCCCCCCAAAGAAGATACGTGGATATGGGGGTTTGGAGACATGAATTAGGTCTAAATGAAGTCATAGGTTGGGGCTCCCAGAATGGGGTTAGTGCCTTAATATAAGAGGGAAAGACCTGACCTTGCTTTCTGAAATACAAGGATACAGATGAAAGGTGCTTAAAAGCCAGGAAGAGAATCCTCACCAGAAACCAAATCCATATGCACCTTGATCTTGACTGCTAGCCCTTAAAACTGTGAAAACTAAATATCTGTTATTTAAAATGCCCTGTCTGTGGCATTTTCTTATGACATTCCTTCTGAGTAAGACAGCTCAGGCTAAGAGAAGTCAGGGAGAAAAAGACACATCAATTGTTGCTGTTTGTGAGTGATTCACATCCCACCATCCTTCACAAAAATTCACAAGCTTCCTGAGTCTGAAAGGTGATAAGAGTGGGAAGAAGCCCAAAGCAGAGTGATAGAGCAGATCACTCATGCTCTATTGAAAAGTAACTCTACCACAGACTACAGCACAGGACCAGGCCATGGATCAGGCAGGCACAGCACTGGTGAAATTTACCCACACAGGGACTTGGGGATGCATTGATCAGTAGTACTAAGAACCCAGTCAATGTATGTTTAAGGGTCTCTCCTCTTCTTACCTGGTCTGCCCGCAAAAAGAGGAAACGGGCTATGAGCTGGGGTTCCAGCCAGTGCATGGGGTGAGGAGAGTGCACTGAGCTTGTGTTTCTCTTGCTCAGTTTGGGTTATTCACTTGCTCACCAAGATGCTTCCCCTGGTTGGTGTCATGCTTGATGAAAGCTGGAACTTCCCAGAATGTATATCACTGAGACTACATTTCTCCTGCTAAAGTAAACTGTGCAGAAATTCTCTTCATACATTGTTGTTGGGACTGCAGGTAAGTACAGTGACTTTGGAAAGAAGTTTGGAGATTACTCAAAAAACTAGGAATGGAACCACACTATGACCCAGTTATCTATCTCACTTGTTGGTATTTATCTAGAAGACCTGACATCAAAATACTATAGCGATACAAGCACATCAATGTTTATAGCAGTGCAATTCACAATAGCCAAGTTATGGAACCAGCCCAAATGCCTGTCAACAGATGAAGGGATAAAGAAAATGTGATAAATATATACAGTGGAGTATTATTCAGCCATCAAGAGAATGAAATTACGGCATTTGCTGGTAAATGGATGGAAATGGAAAACATCACGCTAAGTGAAAAAACAAAAAACAAAAAAAAACAGACTCAGAAAGGCAAGGGTCAAATGTTTTCTCTCATCTGGGAAAACTAAACCAAAATAAGGAAAAAGAGAGGGTCATGAAGGGGAGAAGCTCATGAAAATAGAAGGGAGACTAGAGAAGGGGAGGGGGACTGAGGGTGAGAGAGGAGGGATGGGAAAAAAGAATGATGAGATGAAAATAACCAAGTTATGCTATGACTATATATGAATATGCCCCATGAATTTCACCTTTATACGTATATATAGAGCACCAATTAAAAAAACTATAAATAAATAGGAGGAAAACCACTAGAGGAGAAAATAGGGTGAAGGAGGAGGGGAGGGAGATGGGAAATTCTGAGGACTGAAGTGGAGAAAATTATATTCCATGCATGTATGATTAAGTCAAAATGAACACTAGTATAATAAATAACTATAATGCCCTAATAAAAACATTAAAATTATCAAAACCCCTCAAATTAAAAATAAAAGAATCATTTGGAAGATAAAAGAGAAAAAGGGGGTTCTTTTGACATGTAGTAACTTCATCTTATAGACTGGACTTTGAGTGCAATACATATTTAAAACTAAATATACCTTTGGGAAAAAAAGTAGATGGTGATATTTGGGAACATAAAGCCTTTTTTTTTTTCACTTTTAGAATAGCAAAAATGAGATGACAGTTCACTAAATGCTTTAAATATAGGTAAGTGGATGGCTAGATAGATATTTCTAGAAGATCTCACAATTGTTAAAATTTACTCTTTGCATTGATTGATGTTATTTTATCCTGAAAAGAAAGAGGCATTTATAAACTTTACGTAACAATAATTCAAGGGCTTCAGTAAAAAAATAATAGAAAGATTTCCAGCTTCATATTGTGGAGCTCAGAAATCTGAACTGTTCAGATAAAGTTAAGATAAGCATCTCAATGTCAAGTGCTTATTCCAAAGGAACGTGTTGCTGTTCACCAACATCTTCTGCATGTGCCACAATGGGATGTGTGTGCAGGGAAGATTCCTTCAAGCCCTGAATAATTTCTTTGCACTTTGGTCTTCAGTGATGAGTTATTTCTACTCTAGTTTGTTCTTATGAAGGGTGCCTTGACATAAAGAAGCCTAGAAACATCTAGAAAAATAAATTACACAGTTAAAAAAAAAATAAACCCAGAGATTTTCATTAGCACACCCTGCCTATACATAAACCCACATACAGTCCCAAGGAATGGAAGATATATTTAGCTATGCGAGTTAGTTCATTTTAATTAAAATGAATATAGCCTTTTGATCTACGGAATAAACAATCTAACAATAGGAAAAATGCAATCTGTCGAGACATATTTGAGTTATTTTGCAGTAATTGGCTTGGCAGCAGCTTCAGTCACAGATTTCTGTTTCACAGATTGCCCCCAAATGAATAAAGGTTTGCTTTGAAATGTAATTAATATTGCGTTCAGCTGCGAGACATTCTCAGGTTGTCAAAGGAATTTGAAGGTGGTAGCTACAAAAAATGAACAAAATAAAAATGAAACTGAAAAGTAAATTAAGTCAAATTAATGCACCCAAAGTAAACTGGACCAATACAAAATGTCCATGCCACGAACCAGTTTCACCTTAGTTCAATCTCCTATGAACATTGAAATTATGCATGTGGCTGCATAATTTACAGGTTAGATGTTTATCGGCAATGATTGCCTTGTTTTATCATCTAAACACGAATGAATGTGGGACTATGAATGCTATTCTGTTCTCTTATGAGATGGAACTGATCTGAAGTAGGTCTTGGGAAAGGAACTTCCTGACATGGGGAGTCAGGACTCCTGAATTCAACACCATTCCCTAGAACAGTTTCCTTTGCTGTGATAACCAACTACCTGCCTGTTGTAGGGCTTGAGGTATTTAGTTCTACTAGGGAAGGACATAAATACTAATTACCTGTATTTGCATACCAATATTTTCTTATATTTCCATCTTTTCTGTAAGCTCAACTATTTCATTTTTGTAGGGAAAATAGTCCTTTAGAAAATAACCAGAAAAAAGAAATGGAGAACATAGTGGCAATTAGTCATCCTTATAGTTGTCAAAATATCCAATATATTTTAGACATCAAGCCCTTGATATCTTGACAATTAGATGTAAATAATATTAATTGCACACACTAGTAGAATCTTAAGTGTCTTTTCTCTTCCTTTTGATTAGGGAATGCTTAAATGCATTTGTATTTATTAACCTTAAAAGAATTGGCTATGGTAATTAAAATAAAGTTAGAAAAAATGTTGTGATTAACAAATAAGAGCATATGATTTATAAAAGAATAAATTTATTTATTTATTTTTGCATGGTGGCATTAGAGAGCTTTTTGGTGAGACTTATAATTAATATCTCTTAAAAATGTATGATTCTAAATCAGCAGAATTAGTGTATTTGCAGACAAGAGTTTGTGTTGGAAAATTACTTCACTGTACATTCAAATGTCTAAGTTGTTTCTCATTCACAATTAGCCCTCTTTTGGTGACATTTGTTGTTGTGAGTATGTGACCTTCAATTAGCTTCAATCTGTGATACCTAGAGAATTTGATTATCAGCATAAAGAAATTTAGAAAGGATATTTTTAAAGAAAAGGGAAGGGAAAAGATTGGAAATGTGGCTTACTGTAGATCCTAAATCTGGCTGGAAGACCGGCTTTTGAACAAGCTGTTATTTTCCACATGGGAGTAGCATTGCTACAGTAAAATGCCAGATTTCATCCATCATAATGTCATGGCTCATATTAAAATGTCTTCAGGGACCAAAGGGAGGGATGGGCAAAAGACATCAAATCAATTTTCAGGCAATTGCTACGGTTTTCAGAAACTAAACCCAATGTGATAGTGTTGTGGCTGCACAAAGGGAGATTATAAATAAGGTCCATACATCAAGGGAGGAAATAATTTAGAAAAAGAAAGCTGATTTGACTTTTGTGTGAGTTTGAACATATGGCTAGGGCACCGCTGGGTTATCATTCCATACATTCTTACGAGAGAAAAGAGCCAAATCAACACTTTGGAGAAACGAACCCGTCACCAGAGTATTGAAATTGACAGGTCCAAAGCATTTATCCCCCTTGATCAGTTGCAAGGTACTCCAGGTTCCTTTGCATTGAAGTTAGTGTTTAGTCTCAAGAAAATCTAGTTAAGTACCATTGTTTGGTGACCTTGTTAACTTAAAACTTATCTGTATCTGGAGGTGTCTTTTCCACAGAGGGCATGGAACAGGGATTCCCAATTATGAGATCCACAATACAAATAGCTTTTCATGCATGAAAGTTCTTCTTGTTTGAGCAGTTCAGTACTAAGATTCTAAGAGGTGAAGTGCTGCAGCCTGTATTCATCTGTGCTTCCTCCACTCTGTAAACACTGTCCTGCAAGAACTTAATTGTCACTAAATGAGCGATATATGTAAAAGTTGTTAAGTGTGGTGGGTAAAAATCCTGTGCCATGTCTGCGTGTTAATACAACTGAAGAAAAGAAGCTATAGAACATGATCTTCCCAGAAGAATAAAAATTAAAATATAAGTACTTTTGAAGTTCCCATCTTATAGTAACAGCTTTGCAGCAATATATATGATAGTTATGTCTTTCTTATGAGTAGACTCACAATAAATCAATGCGTACCACAAAAAACCTTCTGCCTAAGTAAATATTGTATGATTTTTACCATCTAATTTAAAAAACAAACATAACTTTATAAAAATACAGATCTTCAATGCTCTTTTCCTCAAATTGTTACATGTTAGAAGAAGCTGTGCTTTGGGTTCCTGATCATCAAATTAATCTATACACATCCCTGTATGGATGAACAATTAGGGGGTACTCAATACCACATGAAACCACGGAAGACAGAGAGAAGAAATTGTACCTTCTTAAAACTATGACATATGCAGAGATGATCAATAAGGAACCTAATTTGGGGGAATGACAAAACTATAAAGATTAAGAAAATGAATGGCATCAAAATCTTGGCACTAAGCAGCTCAGTCGAAATTATTCAGTTCTTCTGCAGAAAAAAAAATGTTTCCTTTGACTTTTCAGTTATACTTTGTTCACATTCGAATCAGGAATTAAGAATCATAGACTCTGAAAGGCCAAAATCCATCCAGACAGTGCAAATAGGTCTGAGTTGATTTAGATGTCCAGATTAACTGAATATGAATAAGCTTTTGTTGAGCTTAATCATGTAGTCATTTGTGATTTGATTTTCAATTTTAGTTGATTGATGAAATATAATTTTAATCTTGGGTTCAGTAGAACAGATTTATTCAAAGTGCATTTACTGTACATATATTTATTAACAACACAATGTGCTGAGTTAACTAAGCTTAAGCCTAGCTATTGATTTAAGAAGAGGGATAGAAAAAAAACAGAGCTATTTTGCAAAGCCTTTTGATAAAATCTTCTGATCAGACTGGAAGCAAATCAACCAAAGACCTGACCACTGGCCTTTAATTTTATTAGAATATCCATTTTAAGTTTTCTACAGGTTGCAGGAAACATAGATTGTTGGAATTAACATCATTTTGCCTATTCACTTTATGCCTTAGTTTTCAAAAAATGAAGGAAGCATTCAGCCAAAATCATAACAGGCTAATATATTATTGGTGCTTTCCAAAAATGTTGAAACCTCATGTAAGTAGCAAATATTGTTTCAGTTTATATAATGTATTATTATTTTGTTATTCTTAAGACTTCATATTTGCACAATTTACTGCAATGTTAGTTTTCAAATCATATGAGTCTCTCATTTAACAAATAATTATTGAGGGTTACTTATGCATGATATTGTAATGGGGGCTAAGGTTACCAATATGAATAATGAGTATTATTATTACAGCTAAAATTCACTGATTTACCAAGCATTTTACATGCCAAATTCAGTGAATGCTCACAAGAACATTATTGGTTAGTAACTAGTATTGAGTCCATTTTCAAAAGGGGGGAATTATAAGGTTGAGAGCTTAAAGAATGTTTTCCAATGTTCCTTAACTACGTGAAAAACTGAATCCAGGTTTCTTTGACTTTGAAGTGTTTGACTGACCCAGCTCTCACAAGCCATACATTATGAGATAAGGGTAAGACAAAGAATACATATTTAGCATTGGAGCATCTTAGAAGACAGAGAAAAAAAATCACATTGAATGTGCAGATGGGTCAGGAACTTTCAAAGAAATTCCTATTATATCTTCATGGACATCACTTGGAGAAACCCCAACAAATCTATATTTTTATATTTTAATCTGTCATATGGAAAAAGTTTCTTCTGCCTCTTTATTATTAAGAAGAATGTTGAGCTGTTGCCTAAAATCTCTCAGGGCCTTTCTTTATGGAAAATTAATGGATAGCTCCAATTCCTAGCATAAGAAATATCTGCCTGTTGTAATCCCACTTCAATCCCAGGGCACTGCTATCTCCTCACTCTCATCAAAGACCAAGAAGGAGGTGTACACCTGTGCAAAAATATGTTTGGTCTTACCAAATTTAGATAGGTGACATCTCTCTGGGAGTACAAAGTAGCACTTCCTACTGGCACCAGAAGTGGTTTTCTTGCCCATTATTTGCTATACTAAGTAAAGGTTCCATCAATCAGAAATATTGCCATTAGAGTAAGAAATTGACTTATAAATTTAAATTATGCCATTGAACTAGGAATCAAAACCAAAAGAAATTATAAGAACTGCCCAAACCATGGACTGGATTATATGTTATATCATTCTTTAATATATTAAATGAGAGGCAGGCATGTGAGATGTATATTTCAGTGATTTGAGTACAGGAGAGAATATAACTAAGTGATTAAGAAGGCAGAGGATCTGGACTTATAATGTCTAGTTTGGATTTGGGCTTCCCCATTTGCCACCTAAGTGATCTTGGACAAATTGCTGAGTTATAAGATGTGAATTTCTCAGTCTGTAAAGCTGAAAAAACCCTTCTATTTCAGAGGATTAAACAAGATAATATATGTAAAACCTTTCTATCTAGAATATAGACCTCAGTTAACCCTAAAAAATATGGGGTGTGGGGGCGTTAGCTACTATGGAGCAGCAATTTAAATTACAAGTTTTAATGTCTAGACATACAACACTGCATGTACTTAAAATACATGGCCATCAAGCCAAGAAGCTAGAAATATCCCAGGAGAGGCAGAAAGTATGAGAAGAAGGGAAATAGGATGCTGCGCTTTATCATTCATAACAGTTAGAAATTTTAAAATTAAATATTTTCTCCAAAAAATATTTTATTTTCTTTTTGTTTGTGTCGTACACATTTTTTCTTGGTTGGAGTTTTCTTCTCCCACTCTCTTCTCTTTTGTGCTTTTCTCATTCCCTTCTTGAAACTTCCCTCCCTTCTTCTTCTCCATTATTTATTTGTGCTGCTTCTTCTCGAATATGTCTTCCTATCTGTATGCAATTTCTCTCTTTTCATCACTCTTTTTCTTTATCACTTTCTTGGTTTTTCCTTCTCTTCTGTCCACTCTTGCTCTAATATATTTTTTTCATCTAATCCTTTTAATTCTGCCAAGTTTACCCAAATGTAATGAACCACAGAAAGTTTTTGACTACTCGGCTGGGGAGTTCATACTTGGGAAGTATTAGCGGTGTTTTACCATCTGTTTGTCCCAATATTCACTTGTATACCAAGGGCTTTCTTTCCTTATTGGGCACTGTGCAATGAAAGAACAAAAAACGTGCAGAATCCTTGCCTTTGTTTCTCCAAAAATTCACGACTAGCAGTAAAGAGGGAAGGATTGAAATAAATGGCCTTTGAGTTCTTGACAAGTAGCTCCATAAATAGAAAAAGAACAAGAACAGAGGGAGCTCAGGCAATCACCCATCTTTGTCTTAGGAGGAGACTGAGGAGGATGAGAGACAAAAACATCAAGATCCAAGAGCAGAAAAGAATACAGTTGTTTTCCATTTGGAAATCTGGGAGGCAGAAGTTTTATGTGTCCACCACCATATTAGCATGGCTGATAGCAGGGAATTAATCACCACTTTGAGGGCATAGGCAGGAAGGTTTCAAGCAGCTCTTTAGGGCCCCCTAATATCAGAGCACTGAGGCCAAACAACTTAACATTTCTAAAGATCAAGAAAGTCAAGGAAGATAAAAGGGAGGGAGAATAAAAAGAACATTAATGCCCAGGTCTCCAAAAAGGTGCAGACCCTGTGAAGGTAGGATATCACAAGAGTAGGGTTTCCATTGAGTGGGAATGGAAGGATTTGTAAATCTTAGGAACTACGGACATTGGTCTTACTATGGGAAAAATTATACATATCAGTGAAAGCTAAGGTCTTCGCCCATGAAATTTTCAACCTGAAGAAACCCCTGAGATGAGTGTTAATTCTAAGGTGAAGCACATATGGGAGCAATAAGAACATTGCTGAATTTGATAGAGTATTTCCAGAAAAGCTTTATTTAAGTATTTAATGGTGAAGTTAAAATGGGGGCTTGAAATGGAAATTAATGCAGTTGGGGTCACATCAACACTGATAACTTGAGAGCCCTCTGTCTCCCCATGCCGACTATCCTTCATCACATTGCTATGATGTATGCATCATAGTATATGTTTAGGGTATAGTATATGTTTATGTTCATCCATTTGGCATAGGCTTTGGAATCAGGTAGATCTGGCTTCAAATTCCCATGCTATTCTTTGACAGTCTATGACCTGGAACCAGTCAATTATCTACTTCAAGACCATCTTCTCTTCTTTCTAAATTAGTGACAGTAATGTACAACTTTGTAATGTCTAGGGTAAGGCATGGCAACTTCCTAAGAAAATGTGCTCTTGACATCAAGAACCAAGGAACAAAATCAAACTGATGGGAAATTTAGAAAGTTCTGAACATTGTTAATATAAAACATTTTTGTATTATTTGCATCCTAACTTTATAAAGGTTTTAATATTTGAATTAAAAAATTTTAAAGAACTTTACTCAAGCTAGGCATGGTGGCACATGCCTATAATTTCAGCAACTCAGGAGGCTGAAGCAGGAGGATTGCAAATTTGAGACCAGTCTCAGCAACTTAGTGAGACCCTGTCTCAAAATAAAAATAAAGAAAAAGGGCTGGGGATGTGATTTAGTGGTAAAATGCCCATGGGTTCAATCTACAGTAACAAGAAAGAAGAAAGAAGAAGGAGGAGGAAGAGGAGGAGGAAGAAAGAAGGAATAAGGAAGAAGGGAGGAAAGGAAGGAAGGAAGGAAGGAAGGAAGGAAGGAAGGAAGGAAGGAAGGAAAAGAAGGAGAACAAGAAGAAGAGATTTGTATGACTGATGCATGTTAAAATGTGCTATATTCAGAGAGCCTTACTGTAATATCAAAAATGAAGAAATTTTCCACTCTAAAATATTTTCACATTTACAAATGTAGAATTTTTTAATGTAATTGCTCCAAATAAGAGGTGCCTTTTTTCCCTATAGTTTGTATATGTATAATTTGTTGCAGTTTTAAAACAAAATTTTCCACTACGCTCTTATTTTTTGCCTTGTTAGAGATATTAGAAATTCAATACAATGTTTAAATCTTCGAATATTACAAGTATACTTTAAAGTTAAAAAAAATGTATGTCAGCTTTAAGTCAGATTCCTGGCTAAAACTACTGGAACGGTAGCACATTTAAGTTTGTACTTTGATTTACGTTTGTACTCAGATTTTTCATCTAGACATTGCAAAAATATCCTATTTTTAAAATGTTGTCTATGAATCCCCATCTGTGTCTATGTGCCAGTCATAGGAAAGATTGATCTGTGTGGCATTTGAATGCATTTTTCTTCATTATTAGCAAGATAATGGTTGCTGTGACTATAAGCATCCTGGACAGGAAGGTGTTTTATCATCGAGGATGGAGAGTTTTTGTCACTCTATCAAAGCTCCCCTTTACAAGTGTCTGATACTTCTTTCAATTTAACTTCCTTAAACCACAGAAAAACATGAATGTATGCATGCCACTTTCTATCAAGGAGCCTTAAAGAGTCTATTCTATGTAAGTAATTTATAGATGACCCTGTCCGGGTATTGCGTTGCCATGATGAGGCATGGGTCTGGTTTTGAATGGCAGGGGTGAGTCTTTCTGGGCTTGTTGGCTGTGGTCTTAACACTGTCATTGGCCTGTGGGAGCAAGGTTAGGGTATGGAACAGGAAAGCATTGGGAATCTCATCAGTGTTTGAGTTCCATCATCACCACGTGCCTCCTCCCTCAGAATCACACAAATTCCTTTTGTTCTCCACAGCTTGATGGCTGCGCCATCTTTGGTCTTTGCCAGCAGTCTGCTCTTACCCTGTGTGTTATTACACAAGGTTATTTCAGTTAGTCTTTGATTGCACTATTTGCTCCTCTCCACAGGCTCCTTTCTACCTAATTTTCCACTTATTTCCCCTTCAAAGCCTTCTTCATATTCACTGTTTAGTTCTATACTTGGCTGTCCAGTTTGAAAAGATTTGTTTTCTCCATCCTATTATCTTTTCCATGGTTTAGCATGCAAGCAGAGAGCAGCATTGAAACTTTTGCCATGCAACTCACAAAAGTGTGCATGCGGAGGTAATATAAACAACACACTTTAAAAATATGTTGACTTTCCTCCTTTTTTTTTAATCTTAAGGAGACAGCTTTGGTTCTGAAATCCTTAGGATGAGAGAATTTTGTATAGTAGAAATGGTTTTCTTAACCCATTATTATATTTATATTATTAAACATTCCCATCCCATATAATTCCACTAATTTTTCTCCACCATGCTCTTTGTTCCCCACATTATTCTTTATAAAATCTATAGAAGAAAGTAGACACATTTATCTTGGGTAAGTACTGATTTGGGCAGGGGTGCGGGGTACCAGAGATTGAACCCAAAAGCTTTTAACCACTTTTCCCTGCCCTTTTTATATTTTATTTTGAGACAGGGTCTTGCTGAATTGCTTAGGTCCTCACTAAGCTGCTGAGGCTGACTTTGAACTTCTAACCCTTCTGGCCTCAGAATCCTGAGTCACTGAGATTTCAGGTGTGTGCCATTGCACCCTATTTAAGAAACAAACTTTAGATGTAGTTTTTCAAGAGCACATTAAATGCATGAACAACACTGTAAGTTCCCACTTGAATATAAACTCCATGAAGTTAGGGGTTTCCTTGGATTTAAATACTTTCCTGTGTATTCAATGCCTGGAGTCCTGTCTACCACGGAGTAATTGTTCAGTAGAGATCTGTTAAACAAAGGAATTATTTTATAATCTCCCAACTGAAACCAAACAAATGGCACATATTAACTTGGATGTATTCTGACCTTCAAAAAACCCCAAAGTAACTCCTTTCACAGGACTTTTTTTTTTTTTTTTTGAGACAACAAAAATGAGACCTGGGTAATTTCTGTTTTTTTTTAACAGTTTACCACATTGATTCATAGTCATATTAAAAATTAGTTGCAAATAAAGTACACTGAACAATTAGGAGTATTTGTGGGGAATTTGCTTAAAGTATAACTTCAAACGTAAAGATAAATTTCACAACTTGAAATATAAAAGAACATATGTACCTACCATGTCCACATATAAACAGATAAAATAAATGTGCACACTTGTTTCCACACTCTGCTTGAGGCTGACTGAGCATGAATGATAAAGAAATCTGAAGGAAGGACCTACCTCTTCTTGATCATTTGTAGCAGTGGCACACTTCATTTTAGAGCCACAAAAATGTTCAAAAAAAGTTTAAATATGAAATATTAAATGGAAAATTCCATTAAAATGTATAAGTTTCAAATTGCCAGGTATTCTGAATAGTATAATGAAATTTCACACTGTCCTGCTCCATCCCACTTGGTATGTGAATCTTCCATTTGTCCAGTGTATCCATGCTATATACACTACCTTCCCATTGGTCTCTTAACAGGTCAACTATCTCGATATAGCAGTGCTATGCTTAAGTTACCTTTACTTCATTCAATAATGGCCTCAAAGTGCAGAGTGATGCTGGCAATTTGAATATGCCAGAGAAGGCATAAAATGTTTTATTTATTTACTGTAAGGTAGTTGCAATAATATATTTTGAGAGAGAGACACTACATTCACATAACTTTTATTATAGTATATTGTTACATTTTTCCACTTTATTATTAGTTATTTTGTTAATCTCTTTCTGTGCCTAATTTATACAATAAACCTCATCATAGGTATGCATGTATAGAAAAAATCATAGTGTGTAAGTTTTCAATACTATTTGCAGTTTCAGGCATACATTGATTGGGTCTTGGAAAGTGTCCTCACAGATAAGGGAGGGCTTTGGAAATGAAGCCCTTTATTTTGAACTTGAAGGGATTTGTGTGCCTTATGCAACTTATTTCCACACCTCTAGTCTCCACTGGCAACAACACTTGCTCAGGGGGCATTTAGGGAGTGATCCATAACTCAAATCTGTCCAAAAAATTTTGCCAGGATCCTGCTGGAGGGGACTGAGGAGTACCTTTCAAATATATGGAATTAATTTTGTATTACATTTTCTGTTGTCAATATATTGGGTATTATTTCTTAACGGTTGTTATGAGTCTTTAAAAGATGAATTGTTTAGCAAGAAGTTGTATTTACTGTACTACAGGTGTGCATCTTTTTAAAAATGGCCCAGCTAAAGAGGTCATTTTAAATTCAATAGTATTTGAGAAATGGAATTGGAAATGAATCCTATTGTGAAGAAAAGACTCCTTTGAAATTAAAGCAAACCTTCCGGCCTACTTACTCAAATTTAGATAGAAGATACATTTACTAGCCCAGTGGTTCTCAATGCTTCCAAAAAGAGCTTTAAGAAAACACTTATTTCCCCACCCGACTCCAGGCCAATTAAATTAGACTCTCCGGTTGTGAAGCCCACATAACAGTATTTTTTGAAAAACTCTTCACTGGTTCTAATATGCAGCCTGGGTTGAGAACAATTGATCAGGCCCTTTTCTAATCCATAGCTCTCAATGGAATCGCGTTCCAGAAGTTGTTTGTGGAGCAGTTGTTTGCATTTGGGAATACATTTTCTCAAATGAACATTGTTATACATGGTGGTTAATTCCCCAGGCCTTTCCATAAAAGCTTAATTAAGCCCAATGTATCTGAAGCTTAGGACTCTGCTAATGGAATTATAGAACTTAATCACCATGTATAACAATGTTCCCTGAAAAAATAGGCTCAGAATTCTAATGGGAAGGGGGAGGGATAGAAAACAGATCACTGGGTCTGTAGCCCAGCCAAGAATTCATGCTCTGCTAGCCCTCTCCATGCGCTGCCCCCTCCCACACACCTGCCTCTCTTTTAATACTCTAGCAGTCCTGAGGATCCTGAGGAATTTGCCTTTAGTGCTCTGACTTCCTTCCACCAGGTAGATATTAACCTGCCATCTCCTCTTCAATTGCCAGAACTACTTCTGGACAGGAGTTCCTCCTTCCTTACTGCTTTGTTAAAGTGATGAAGTTGTTTCCTTCTATAATGTGAAAAAAATAAGATTAAAAATGCTATTAGCAGGACAGGCACCGTGGTGCATGCCTGTGATCTCAGTGGCTCAGGAGGCTGAGACAGGAAGATTGCAAGTTCAAAGCCAGCCTCAGCAATTTAGCAAGGCCCGAAGAAAGTTAGAGGCCTTGATAAATTATTTAGAGACAAAGTCTCTAAATACATAATATATATATATATGTGTGTATATATATATATAAAAGATATATATAAAGATATATATAGATATAGATATAGATATAGATATAGATATAGATATAGATGTAGATATATAAAAGAGGGAGGCTAGAGATTTGGCTCAGTGGTTGAGTTTCCCTAGATTCAATACCTGGTACAAAAGGCATTATATTAAAAATGATATTTTCTGTGCTCATTCCTCCTCATCAATATTTTTTCACTTATACCCCAGAAGCACAAATAGTAATGTTACTCTTAGCAAAGAATATCTATATGCTGAGGGTTTAGGAAGGCAGTATTATTAGGCAGTAATCCTACCTTCTTATTTTCCATTGCCATCTAAATGGCTACACTGGTCCAGTAGCTCTGGTTTAGAGTCACATTCAGTAATGATATGGGGTGGGATAGGTAACTGGAAGTGATATGATGGATATGATGGATATGATGGGAGAAGCTCAAAAAGATCTTACTTAAGAGGAGACTAAGTGAAAAGGAAATGGAGAAGAAAATACCTACAGGGGTTATGAGAGAGAATAAAACATTTTGTAGTCATTGAATCACACACACACAAAATATGATGGCTAGTTAAGAGGAGATTCTTTTAAAAAGAATAAAAGTGGGCTAAAGAAATCAGTACAAGGACTATTCACTATTCATCTGAATATTAAAATATAAATACCTGAAAGCTAGACACTCCTAGAGACTTGATGTTCTGATTTTTCTTTTTTTTAATTTAACTAGTGCTCTTTGTCCAAAAATACTACAATCTATTGAACTGGGTTATTTCTGTTCTTTGCTATTCAGAGTCCCCTCTTTGCAATTGTATGCATATGGTTGGCACCTACTTAGTCGAACCAAGATGGCAGCATCTGATGTCCCCAGTCCAACTGGCAGACGGTTCCTCTCTACTTATGTGGACATCTGTTTGAGGACATTTCTATTCCTCTCTAGGTAGAAAAGATGAGGATTCGAAGCTAGGGAAATCAGTGTGTGAAATGTCAACCTCATGGCACACTGAGTTTTGGATTTATTTATTTGTGCCTTTGGGAATCTCACATGACTCTTGGCCCAATTACTCATTCAACCTTATGTACAGGGATTTTTGCATGCCTTCGATTTTTGAGCAGGCATGCAGTATGTCCAATAAGATTGAGCTTGTCATTATTTTATTTCAATTTGAATTGATGATCTAACGATCAATTTGAACCCCAGGAAACATTTGAAATTGAACTGATTTTTGGGGGTCCAATTTTCCTCACAATACTCCCATTATTTCAAAGACATTGGACAACCAAATCAAGTTTTGGGCTCACATAAAAAATGAACTGTTAATATATTAATATTAGAAATGGTCAAATATGATAGTGTAATGTGATTAGAAATAACATTTCTTAAAAACCCAAAATAACTTTTATAACATCCATTTCATTAGATTTTTACTAAAAGCATCAAATAAATGCAAAGGTCCAAATTTATAAAAATAAAATTTGTAAAAATAAATTTAAAAGCTTATTTAATTATTAAAAAAGTTATTAAGCACATACTATTTGATAGGCACTTAAAGCTTTATGCACTTTATTTGGTCTTCGTGATTGGTGTCATTCAGGACACACTACCCCAAAATATGGCATGTTGGCATTTGAGGAAAAAACAGATGTAGGAAGACCTCTCTAAATTTCCCCCTGCCTTTCTCTTCTGAAGCAGGTCATGCAATCCAGGAAGAATTTGCTCAGTTGCCCAGTTCACCAGCATGAAGTCACGTCCTTTTGCTCTCCAGTCTTATTTCTGTAGGACAGCCCACATGTGATCAGGTTTATCTTTTTTTCAAGTTTTCCATTCCTCATGAAAGACCCCAGGTCAAATAAATACTTACATTAAAAATTTTCCATGTTTTCTTTGGTAACTTGTTTTTGGCATAGGGAACTCCAGCATGAAACTAAGATGGGTAGAGGGAAAGAAATGTTTCTGTCCCTGCAATGGTCAATTCCTGAAGTAGCATAATTTTACGGACAAGGCAACTGAAAATCAAAAATAGTTAAGCAATATTCCCGTATCATATGATTTTAAGAGAGTCAAGATTTGAAAAGTTAATTTTCCTTTTTATCCAACTCTAAACCACCAATTTTAAACACTATTTTCCTCCATTGGCAGCCAATATATTTTCCACAAAATTTCTCTATTGGTTGGTATTTTTTTATTGATTCTGAAACACACAAAAATTTTATGGTTTTTATGGAGCTACTGATGGAAAGCTTGCTATGATGGTTTTCAAAGTATTCAAGCCCTATTTGTGCTACCAGGGAGTTCTTTCTTGAGCATAATTTTGATCACATTACTTGATTTCCAGATCATCACTATAGGATGTTTAAACTTCTTTGAAAGCTTCTAAGATGCCAAAATATATGCCTTCTTACTATTTTTCTCCACTTCCTCTTTTCTCATTCCTACATAAAAATATTCCCAAGAAGTGCATATTCTTCGTAGAAAACTGGATTTCTCCACATGCCTGCCCCACACATTTGGTCTTTCTTCTATTTTGAATCCATTCTCTATTGTCATTCCTCTTTCCCTTACCTTATTACCTTTTCCTCATCCTTCAGTCTAGCTTAGAGTTTATTTTAACTAGGCATGACTCTATGTCCAATCATTATATGATACAGGGATATGATTTAATATTCTTTCCTGAAACCTTCTTCCCTTCTCCTCTCCAGAACACTTGGACTCATCCTCCTTAGATGAAACTACTGGGTTCTGTCATCTTTTAATCTCTGCATCTAGCACAGGTCCTGGCACACATGACCAAAATTATAAAGATGGAATGAATGAAGTGAAAATGAATTTACTTATAGGCATATTTGTTGAGGATACTACTTTCAGTAAGAAAAAGTGTTTCTTGGGCAGAATATGAAACTTCAATGTGCAATATGGAATAGTAGCAGTTTATCTTTTTCTTTCCCTTGATGTATTAGAAGAGGGAAATAAAATATTTCCATTTTAATTCCAAGGAATACCTAAAGATGAAGTTCCTTGTTATGGTTTGGATGCGAGGTGACCCCAAAACACTCATGTGTGAGAAAAATGCAAGAAGGTTTGGAGGAGAAGTGATTGGGTTATAGCCTTAACCTAATCAGTAAATTAATTCCTGATGGGAGTAGCTGACTGATAACTGGAGGCAGGTGGGGTGTGGCTGGAGGAAGTGGAGTCTTCCACTGGTGAGTGGAGTCTTTCTTTCCTGTTGGATCATCATTGAGGGCCTTCCCTCTGCCATTTTCTTCTGCCATGATGTTCTGCCTCACCTGGAGCCTTGAGGGATGGAGCCCGCCTTCTGTGGACGGAGGCCTCTGAAACCGTGAGCCCTCAAATAAACTTTTATTCCCCTAAAATTCTTCTGGTCAGATCTTTTAGGCACAGCAGGGAAAAAAAAAAAACTGACTAAAACATTCCTCATCTAATCATTAATTATACTTCTTTGGATATGCTCATAGATAACTAAGGCATAACAAGATACAAGAAGGGTTCATAGGAGGGAGAGGAGTAAGACTAGAGTGACATGGAACCTGAGCAATAGGGACAAACGTTTTGGGGGTTGCCTGATGAGAATCATAAACCTGGGGTCTGCTCCTGGTACAGCTGTCCACGGAGAGCCTGAGAGTCGTGTTTGCAATGCTGGCTCTCAGTCTTTCAAGATATCATGCTCTTTGGAAGGACTGAGAGGTAGGGGTTTTTTGTTGTTGAAATGCCATTATTCCAGGCAGCAAGAAGCAGTTCTTTCTCCGAAGTTGGCTGTTTCCCAACATTCCCCTGATCTGTTTTAATATCCCTTCTTGAAACCTTCTTCCCAAACTTATAAAACAAAAGGAAATTTTCTGAATTAATTGTTGATATGTTGATTTCTTCTGGAAATTTCATTTAAAGGAATAAAAACCTCATTGTGATCTGGCACCAGTTTCCACATGAGCCTTCGAGAACTAGTGATCCAAACCCTTGTCTCAATTTTGTGTTTACAAAATTTCCCAGAAAAATTGATACTTGCATATTTTAATTCTCATATGTCTAAAAAAGGAGGCTTTGTATTATTCTTCTTCCTTAAAATGCTCAATTCAAGCTTAAATTTATCATTTAGCAGAAATCCTGTAATGTGCCTTACCACATTTGCCATTCATATTTGCACTCATAAGCTTTTTTTTTTTTTGTACTGGGGATTAAACTCAGGGTCACTCCATGACTGAGCAGATCTCATGCCTTATTTTTGTGTTTTATTTAGAGAAAGGGTCTCACTGAGTTGTTTAGTGCCTCACTGTTGCTGAGGCTGGCTTTAAACTTGCAATTCTCCTGCCTCAGCCTCCTGAGCTGCTGGGTTACAGGCGTGAGCCACCACACCCAACTCATAAACTATTATTAATCTTATTAATTTCTCCTCCTGACAAACCAACCAAACATTGCTTTCATTGGGCACGAGCAATCCTGGAATGCTGGCCTTTTTGATGACAAGTTCACCTGGAAAACATGGAGGAAATTTCTGTTCTTCCTTCCTTCCTTCCCCCCTCTCTCCCTTCCTTCTTTTGTTCATTCTTTTCTTCCTCTTTCTTTCTTTCTCTTTCTTTCTTTCTTTCTTTCTTTCTTTCTTTCTTTCTTTCTTTCCATTCATTCATTTAATTTTTGTACCAGGTATTGAACACAGGGGCATTTAACTACTGAGCATCCCCAGTCCTTTATATTTTATGTTTTTAATTTTGAGACAGTCTCGCTAAGTTGCTTAGAGCCTTGCTAAATTTATAAGACTGGCCTGGAATCTTCAATCCTCCTGCCTCGGCCTCCTGAGCTGGTGAAATAACAGGTGTATTAGGTATAGATATAGATATAGATATAGATATAGATATAGATATAGATAGATCTCAAGGGCAGCTGAAGCTGGTGAAAGAATGAAGATTTCCTGGAGTTCTCTCACGAGGAGGCAAAAGGAACTACATTTCCTGAGCTTGATCTTTAGTACCCTCAAAATTCCACCAAGTCATAGCTGAAAATTTATTCTACATGCTAGATTTTGGGTATAATACAGCAAGCATTGTGTACAAAGGTATGAGACCATGTGAGCCACGGGAAAGTAAATCTACCCAGGTGTGGGCAGGCAGGTGTGATGCAGCCTGAAGGGTTCATCCTCCTGTGTCACCAGCCAACAGGGACTGGTATGTTGTATACGCCACCAAATTTTGGGGGGGTTGTTTAATCAGTTTGCTCACTGCTACCAAATCATCAGGAAAAAGAGGGGGATCACTGTTTCAGGAAGACAGAAGGGCAAGTTCAAAAGTTTTATAGGATTAGTGAATACAGAGATGTAAAAGAAGGCCCAGGTAGCTGGAGGAGATGCAGGGGAACTCCGTAATAGGTGAAGCTACCACACACCATAGGTGAGGAATAGATTGTTTTCTTTACCTAACTGCAGTCAGAATTCACCGAAGTACAATAATCAAGGAGCAGATGTAATCACATCTATACACATGAGTTGGAGTTGAGGCAGTAGAAATGGTGAAGAAATTCCAGAAGCTATGATTATAGTTCAGGTGAGGCTTTATTATGATCTAGACTAGGGAAGGGACAATGCTAGGGAGAGGTGGACTGATTTGAGAGATCTTCTGAAGGGAAAATGAATGGGAGTTAGTTGAGTTATACTGATTAGTAGAAAGTGATATTAGGTATCAGTTATGGTATTGTGTCATAAGTGAATGGATAGGTAGGAATCGCTGAGAAAGCCTGGAACCAGTGCAAATTCAATGACTCAGAAGTAATAATGTGTTTCATTTGAGGGACCTTGAGATCAAAGTGTTTTTTGAATAACTAAGAGTATCACAGTGGCATTGTCAGATATATGTCTGCACGTGAATCTGAGGCCTGGAGTGAAAATTGTAAATATGAGAGGTGTCTGTGTGTGGATAGATATTAAAGTCAATGATGTATAAGTGCCTGAAGATGGAGATTAAAATTGGAAGAAGATAGGGACCAGTACCGTGGCTGGAAGCATGCAAATATTTAATGACTAAGTGGTGAAGATAAAGGTTTACCAATGTCTGGAGAATCAGCAGTCAAAATAACAGGGGCTAAGGTGGCATGTTCTCCTAAAGCCTTTTCTCTGAGTATATATATAAAGGAATTTGAAGTGATTGTTCTGCCTTGATTGTCCACATTTAGTTTGGTCCATATATGCTTCTGGATCTGGTTTAGGATAAACCACAGTGCAAATCCTTAGTTTCAGAAAGCAATAAACTGCTAACATTTAGTTAGCACTTTACTATGTATCAGGATATTCTTGAGATTAGAGGGGTATAGATAGATAGGTTGATTGATAGATTGATAGGCAGACAGACACACATTCATTTAATTATAAGAATATATTCTTTTCCTTTAATTATTACTCTGTTGATACTAGATGGTAAGAGGCCATTTTGCACAGTAGTTTGTGTTAATACTCATGTTCAGTTCCAAGGAGAAATTCCGGAGGACATTGACCCAAGTAATGGTAATCCCCTGGAAAAGTAGACAGTGGGATGAAGCTAGGACTGGGGAGGAGCAGTAGGTGAACATATGTGTTCTGCAGAAACTCTAAAGTCACAAGATAAATGTCAAAATATCACCAGTTCATGAGAATGTCCAAACATCAGAAGAAAGTTTATTTAAAGTTTTATGTTTTGTTTCTAATATTCAACATGAACTGTTGAAAAATAGAGACTATGATTTCCACTAAGGAAGAAAACAAATAATAGGAGAAAGAGAACATTAAGGAGAAACAAGGGAGAGATGAAACAGCTGATCAGGAACGCTACTTGTTTTCTCTAAGTACATTGAGTATAAAGCAAACAATTGAAACAGAGTGAAGGATAAAACAGCATTATTTTCTAACAAGGAGAGTTGGTGTAGAGTATGAAATCTTCATCCAAAGTTGTGTATTACCCTTGATGAAGACCACAGTTGAAAGGGAAGCGAATGGCTTTCAATTCTACATCTGCAATCACACCTCCTCCAAATTGGTAGTTAAAAAAATTCATCAGAGTGACTTAGGAGAATCTAGCAACTAAAATATTAGAAAGGAATGAAGATGAGTACTGACAGCTTTTTGTCAACTACCTAAAAAACATAAATTTATTCTAATATACCCTGTCTAAAATGGAAATGGAGAAATTTTGCTTTTAATATCACCATGATAAATCAGATTTCAAGACCTTTACAATAATGATAGCAAAAGCTCTGAGGTTAGCTGCTATGAGACATATCTGGATGATTAATAGTAAAGAGTGGTACTGCAGTGTATATGTCTCATTTTGTTTTTATTAAAATTATTTCAGTCATATATTCTTTTCTCTCTTATTTTCTTCTTGGGGTTTAAATTCAGAAATGGAGTTCGTGAGCACCTGAACTTTGGGAAACTACAACATTTGTTTTATACAGTTGTCCTAGGACACATTATCTTGTTTGTCCAACATGTTCACATGGGTTACTTGTTTTGATCCAATGTTGTTTCCCATTATTGGAGTGTGTACATAACACTTAGGAACATGGTGAATATAAGTAGCCAATAGTTGGGACCTTTTTACTTTGTTTGTTTAGATATTTTCTATGTTCCCTTTCAGCTTGCAAATGATAGAATTTTTATTTCCATATCTTGGCACTCTTTTTTAAAAATATTGCTTTTACACAACAACAATACAGAGCATGGTAAACAGTTCCTAGTCTAGAATATAGCTCATTCTTGCCCCATTTAGAGGTACTAAGCTTTGATTAGTTTGCAATGAAATGGTATTCCAGCTATAACACAATCAATAATAGAAATTGGATGGCAGTTTCTGAATCTTATATGTGTATACATATGTACATATCTCACACATTAATACTAACCTTATGATGAAATGTGTGATTACCATTCTTTTCCATAGCTCAAAATTGTCCTGACCTCTATTTATTATATTTATGTATATATTGATACATTTATAAAGATATTTGGTCTATACTTTGTATTTCCTTCAAAGGACAAATTCATCGAGGTTTAAATTAACATTCTCAGTATCAAATAAAAATAAATTGCTTGTCTTTCATCTGTACATTCATCTTGTGAACATTTGCTAGCAGAGAGAGACTTCCTTACATAGCGAAGGGGCTTGGTTTGCTTCCAAATAATATGCTGTGAAACTGAATTTGGTTTCATAATTTCAAAGACAGCAAAAATAAGATGAATCTTATCTTTCCTATTCTGAGAAAACTAAATTTTTTAATCCTGTGCAACAGAGTTAAATGGAAAAATTCAGACTTGAAGAAATTATAATTCTGATGTCTGTGAACATATGCTTTCTGATTTCCTCCTCAGTTATGTTACTGACATTTTAAGTGACCTGAATTAAGAAACACAAATGCATCATTTCCCTTCAGTAAATGAGGATTTCCTTTAGTAAATGGATATTACTGCTGAGCCTCTCAAAGGGTTATACAGGCTGTTAATTGTTGAGAGTATTCTGCATGAGGGGTGTTTGAAAGTTATATTTACTTTACAATCGGTTTTGAAAAAAAATCAAGAATTAGACATATGGGATATTTCCCAGAGCTATTTCATATGAACTCTAAATTTTTCTCACTTTTTCTCTCCTACCACCTCATGATTTACCCCTAACAAACATTATAGAGGAAGGCATCATCCATGTGAAAATGTGAAAAATGTAAAGTAATAAACAAGTAGACTATTAATTCCCAAGTATGGTATAATTACAAAACAGCTAGTCATGGTATTAGTGAAAAAAATTAGTAATCTTGGGAAGAGTTCTCCATGAAAGGAAGCTTGTGATCACAATTCCTACTTTGGATAAAGCATATCTTTGTAGAGAATGGGGGCTATGACTTTTATTATAAATATCTACCCTGAGTGTTCAACTTTGGCAAAACTAGGGGCTTAGGATGTAGTATCACTAACTATTCAAGCCAAGGTTCAGTGGTACTAGAATCTGTGTCCTTTAGAGTCCAGTGAGATGCCCAAGGAAGGCGGCCACTTGAGGCTGCAATAGACTATCTAGTGCTGAAGCTGGGCATTCTGTAGAATGGTGTGGCTGTTCCATCTATAGAAGAGCAGTGTCCTATAAGACCTGTGTGTGGGTACCACACTCTGTACCACATTCCTCCACCTCCAGGGAAAAGCCCTCTGGTTAAGGAATCAAATGACTCCTTTCTCTTTCGGTATCTAAACCTTGCAAAGGTGTTTGATGCTTTCATTTCCTCCCTGGTCTTATATTTTTTGACAACATGTCCCTGAATGTTTGCCCCTAACTCTCTCTGACTGCTGCTGTTCAGGCTTTTTATCTTCTTAGTTTACCTACTCTTCCTTTGCAACCTCATACCCAAGCAATATACTGAAGTGCTCCTAACTCCAGAGCCTGCACATCCAGTCCAAATCCCTTTAGATTGACCCTTCAGAGTGCCCATCCACTTAGATATCTTGCATTTGAACTCAAGGACTCTGTTCAGATTGCCCCTTTTGCCTTCACCAACCGTGAAGCTGCTCTTGCCATTAGTATCCAGGTGAACTACTCCCCTACCAGCCTCCCGAAATAGGTGTTCCTCTTTGTGACCTTCTCTCTTACCCCTTGCTGCCTCCACCAGTGGTCACTGATCACCATTGATTCTTCATCCTACCTTGAGCTGAAGTTTAGAAGTTTCCTGGTTCAGATTCCACCTTTTGTCTTTGGAAGACCTGACTGAACCAATTTCCTCTTTAAATTTGAATTTCCTCATCTTTAAATAGCCAAGTAATATCTGTACTATAGGATCTTTTGTTTTGTTCTGCATTTGACAATTTGGTAAAAAACAAAAAACAGAAAGCATGTAATAAACGCTCAGTATTAATGAGCTGTTATTATCACAGTATCACTGGTCCCTGTTCTCTGCCCTGCACTGTTCTCACCCTCCAACCACAGGCATCTCTCCTGAGCTCACTGCAGAGTCCTGGGGTCAATTTCCTGTCTTCAGGATGCACCCTGCTGTCCCCCATGCAGTCAGAGCAGTGTTTCTCAATGAAAGGATGCTGGGCATTTCCTTACTCAATACCTTTCCTTTCCTTCCCCTTGTTTTTCAGATCCCCTTCTGTTCCCTGGCCCAGAGCATAGGACCCTCTACCATAGGGTTCTTGTCTACAGCTCCAGCTTCAGCCCAGATCACTTTCATTTTGTTCTTTCTGCTTCAACTGAGCTGGAATTTCTGCTCCTGGAATTTTCTGTGCTTTCTTTCCAAACTGTACACATGCTCTTCTTTGTGCCAGGAACATGCGTTTCAGTTTCTTACCCACCTGGGCAAATCCTATGCCTCCTTTCTTAGTCCCTGTCCCCAGGTTTAATTAGGTGTCCCTGCTGCATGCTCTCAATGCACCAGCATTTATTAGTACTTAGCTTTTGGTTCTGGAATTTTTTAAAACAATGTGTCTCCTGAGACCGTTCTGTTTAGCATCTATCTCCTGTACCTAGCCGCTGTCTTCTACAAAGAGGAACCATCTTATGCAGAATAAATGGCCTCCGGGGGTAATATAACACGTTTTCAGCCTGTTCCCATCATTGGGTCTCCAAGATAGGATTTCTGAAAGATGATTCTCACTGGGATCCCTGGGGACATTTGTGGACTGGCTCCCAGAAAAGTGTATCCCTTGTGCCCCTGTGATTTAAAGATTATTTGTTGCACTTGTCATCTTCGTTATTTTTGTCATTTTTCTCTTTTGCAAATGAGGAATCAAAGAAGCGGAAAAAAAAATCTGAGTGACTTTGAATCACTCGTCTAACTAGAAGACAGGTGTCTTGCCACCAGTTCATATTGTTAGCAAGGAGAGAAAAAGAAGTTTCAGTTCACAGAGCAGGCTTGTAAAGTTTGAGGCGTTAATGACACCTCTGTCCTGATGAGCACATTCATACCTGAGTGGTTTATTTGGGTTTGGGAATCTGGCAAAGAAAAAGAAGCACAAAGAGCCAGTGTCCTGTACTGAGAACAATGGTACCAAATGCAATGGTCTTCGCGAGCTCTGAGGGATGAAGAAGAAATCAAAGCAGTCTTTTTATCAATAGCTACACATGTGTAGAACAGCACTGGCACAAATATGTCAAAAACACAAGTGTTCGAGGTGTTTTTTTCTCGAGAGAATACTTTTATATGCTTTAAATAATTCTGAAGTGTAAAAGAAAAGTCATCCTTGAACTGCACATTAGGTTTTTTTTTCCTTAAAAACCCTCAAACTTGATTTGAGGACAAACTCTGCATTTCTCATTACTTAACTGGGAGAGAATATTTTAGATATTTTTCAGCTCCGTTAAACATCAGCTCTGACTAAAAAAGTGTATGCCTAGGTGGGTGTTGATTAATGGTGCTAAGAACACTTTGTGTAGGATTTTATGCTAATTACCCTTTATACCCTAACCCGTGTCAATTTTAACAATCTAAATTAGCATTTTCTCCTAGGACTCAGGAATGTGAGAATTGTGAAATTGGCTCAGTAAGCTGAGTTAGCAGTGAGAAAATTGAGATGTTCTATATTTCTATATTAACATCTGCTGCTTGTTCAAAGCGTGATCCTTTCAAAATGACAAAGATATTGGGGAAAATGAAAAGGAAAGGAAGAAACACCTCATACTTCATATGTTTTTAAAACATGTTAATATTTGATATTGTCATCAATAGTTCCAGATAATAATGCCTGAAATAATGAATTTCTGATCCACAGTGTTTGAGAAATTGATCGCATTATTGCTGGTTATAAATATTTTAGCTTCTTTGATATCTCAGTACCTGTGTAAGAGAACAAACTCTCAGAGACACTTGGTTATAAAAAATATATTGTGATATCCCAATAAAATTAACTTTTATTTTGTTTATTTTTGAAGTAGCTCAAATAGGAAACATAGGCATTTCCAGGTTCTTTGTAAAATATAATAGTAAATCTCTTCAAGGGGGAAGATTTCTGATACAATGGAATGTGAGCTCAGACATCTAAAAGTCAGATAGAGTATTTATAAATTGCATCGAGAAGTATGTTTATCTGTCATCTTCATGTCTCTTCCAGGTTGGTGAACTATCCAGTTCACTGCCATTATAGTAAACCCTAAATTGTAGTTAACAATGCCAATGTGTCAATATATAAAAGGATCGAAACTTTTCCGCTTTAGATGAGAATTCAGCTGCTGCAGAGCCACGGTACACATTCTACCACTGCAGTAAAATCTGAACCATAAAATAAATGGCTCTCAGTTCAGTTGTATGTGTCCCAAATCCTTTTAGTTACTCCCCAAATTCAAAAGCTGTCACTGTTGTCAGTTAAGAGTTGCAACCTAAATGCAGATTGACTTGGATTATTAATTGTTTAGTTTCCCCTGCTGGCTGGGGAATACTTGGTGCAGAACAAGGCTTGTTTCTTTCCATGTACAAATGGGAGAGAAAAACTTGAGGAAATGGCTATCTTCCTACAGATTAATCCAAGGGTGGTGTAGGCAGGCTACACAGAAGCAAGTTCAGGCCACTGCCTGCTCCTTGGCATTTCCTGGAGATTCCATTGACTACATCTAGCATTCCCTCATTTGCCTTCCATTCTCAATAAGGCCACCTACTACTCTTCTAGTCTACTAGTAGTATCTTCTCTTTTGAGAACTTTCTTTCCCTTTCAAATAAACTTCTTAAAGCCCAGCAATGTTGTGTCCATAGCTCCATAGATACTATTATGAGACAATCCTAATAGACAATATTTAGGTCAGGTAAAAGCACTTAATTCAAGATCAGTTTTACATGTGAGTGTATAACAGTAAGATAAAAGTTGGAATATATAGAAGTGTATCAATCTATAGCAATTCTATTTTATTCACATTTCTGCTATTCTTATGCTTGCCAATATTTTCTCTATTTTTTTCTTATTTTTGCCTGAGTATATAATTTTTGCAAGCATGAATTTATACTTGCTTAATTGTAACATCTTTTGTCAAAGTTATCATTAATATTTCATAAAGTGCTTTTTAAAAAATTAGCAGCCTAACCTGGCAGTTGTTTGCCCATCTTCACAGTATTTTTGTGGCATCTAATTTGTGGGTTGGCCTTTATACTGATTTTCAGCTAGTTTTTCAGCAAAGGTTCACCACTAAATGCTTGTTTAAAATACATACTATTAGATATATAAAATAATGTCAATTATGATATAGTGATTATTATAATAACAGCACAATAGTAACCAAAATTCCTCATAGGTTATCTGATTAACAACAGAATTTTTCACAAGTTACTGACAACGGATGTTGCTACCACAGTATTGCTATCTATCAATTCAAGTAGAAGAACAACAGTGTAAGTACAATTTAAAATCAACTTGAATACCATGCAGTTCTTAATTTTAAAATGTTGTGAAATTCATTTTGCAAATGTGTCCATAGAACAATCATCTGGATATATTACATCATATCATTTCTACAATGCATACCATAAATGTTCAAATGTTAACACATACTACAGAGCCTACTACAAAATCATATTGTATTAGAGAAGATAGGCCATTTGTAACATATCCCAAAGATTAAAAATGTATCCTTTATTTGATTTACTCCCCAAAGAACTACAGGCTTTGGAATTAGACAGACTTGTTCACATCCAGCTTAAGCAATTAAGCTTAGTGAGCTGGGGTAGTTACTCTGTTTCTTGGAGTTTCACTCTCATCATCTATGCCATGGACCTAATGTTAGAAGATTGACTCCAGTACTGGGAATATTAATGGGAAACTGTGAAGTACCCACTTTGCCCAGCACGAGGGAGGCACCCATACCCTTGTTCTCTCTATAAACTTCTACTGCTGCTGCTCCACTAGGCTTTCTCTCCAGTCACACTTCCCAGGCCTGGCAATCAAATGTTTATGTGCCTACTTTTTCCTTCCTCAGGCTTCTAATTTCCTATGCTGTATCCACTTCCTGAGCCAGTTATCTACTCTATGGTTCAATACATTTATTGATCTCTGTAGATCAAATAATTTCCAGTCACTCCCTGATTTCTGAAGTTTCTTGAACTTCCTGCCATATTTCCTCCATGTATTCCCAATCCAGCTATTTTATTGTACAGTGTTAAATTCTGTCCTTATTTCCAAGATATCTGAGACATGAATCCTATGAATGAAACCCTTTAACTGTCACTGCAGTTCATCTTGCTCTCTTCACTACCATTGCCACAATCCTAATTCAAAACTCCTCAGCTCTTCTAGCTTTCCAAATCTAATGCTCCATCCTGGCCCAGCCCATGCCATCTTCACAATCATATTCCAATCAGACTGATCTTCCTGCAATGCAAACACAGCTGTGCTCCTCCTCCAGTTTAATTCATTTTTAAAAATCCTTATTCTTTGGGGTGGAATTCAGTCCATGGCATAGCATCTGAGGTCCTTCATACCCACTCTGCCTCCTGTGCATTTGCTCATTCTCTTTCTGGAGCCTGGATCATGCATTCTCCCCTGCTCAGCCTTTTGAATTCCTGTCTATATTCAGTGACTGCTCAGGTCCTCTAAAGTGCCACTCTTGATACTCCTGAGGCAGAATTGTGCTCCTGGGAATCTTATGTTCCATGATTACAGCATTTAGCCATTTGAAAGAGATGTGCATGCAAGCAAATCATTGCAATCAACCTGATGAGAGTCTTTGAAGACAATATCTGCTTCTCAGTCACTTCACTTTCCCAGCGTGTGTCACATAGTAGGAATTGGTATGTGGAGAACTGGATGTGTGGCAGAAGGAATGCACCAACTCTTTCCCTTTCTGTTCCTTGTCTTGGCAAGCTAACGTGCATGTGGTATCTTCCTATTTCTACTTCTGTGTTTGGAGGCTGCTAGGTATTCCATTAGTAATGAGTTTGGCCCCTGTCCATTCTTTCATTAAAATAAAGCAGGCTTCCTGCCAAACCTGACTTTAATCTTAAAAGTCTCTGTCTTCAGAATAAACTTTTGCCCTCTCTCCTACTCAGAAAACCACAATCATTTTGCTTTTATTTTGAGGAAGAATTGCTCTAATATTTTTCATGTATAAAGATTTTGAAACTCCCAGAATCTTATTAAGAATTAGATCATAGACTTTTGAGTGGATTTGCTAACAAAATCGCCCCCAAGTAAATATCTAAATAATGCTTCAAGGAGTTATCCTACTCAGGCATCAGAAATTAATTTTTGTTAGATACACAGCAGATTGATACCTGTACTATGCCTAATGGGCCGAAAAATGCAGTGGAATGACCAAATTACTTACTATGCCACATTCACTTAATGAGGAAAAGTTGCACATCTCCAAATTACATTTCTCATCATTTTCGATTAATTTAAACTATCTTCAAGGTACAAGGTGTTGCCTTCATTTCTTTCATTGAAACATTTACACGTCTGAAGTTCAGGTTTCTTGCAAACTTGATCTTTATTAAATATATCTGATTTACGTTCTGCAGGCTTAAGAAAGGTCAAATTAATTTCATCCTAGTTTCACTTTCTCCTGGCATCTGTTATGCAGCATGGTATTGCTGTTATAAATAAGGCTTCCTCCTAAGTAACAACATGGTGTCTGAAATTATATTCAGCGCCATAAAAGATCCTAGCTCTCATTCTAATCAAGCCTCATGGCTCTGGCATGTCACATATGGCCCCTTTTGAAATTTGTTCTAATGTGTTTTTATAATTCAAGGAATTGTGCATCAGAAGGTGGTTTACAAGAAAGGAATTCAAAGAACAGCACAGAAAAATCATATATTCATTATGGAGATAAAGAAATCGCAAGGATGAACTGGCTTTGAATATATGCATGAACATATGTATAAAAACGCGTGGCTTTGTACTAAAGCATTTTTAGTTCCTGCACCTATCTACTGTAACCCATCAGCTCTGCCTAAACTCATTAAGAGCGATTGAAACCAGATAAAATGTCAAAATACTTTGTGGGTGGGCTGTGAAGATCCTTGTACATACTCTGTAATCAACAAAATCTAAAACTGAGTGTAAAACTTGAAAATGTTGCTCAAGAACAAGAAGAAGAAAGAAAGTGAGGAGAGGGAGAGGATGAAGAAAAGGGAGAGAAGGATAAGAAGAATCTCCAACTGGATTTTCAATCTATTTTTAGCTCCCCCAATTTTTTTCTGTTGTAGATGTGTTATTTTTGTTTTATATTTTCCTGCTGCTTTTTTTCATTAATATAGAGAAACATTTAATTTTGACATTCATTTTTGTAGCATATTCATCATCTAATAAAACTTTTATACTTTCTAAAGAAATATTTTTTTCTAGGTGATTCCTTTCTGTGTTTTTTTAAGACATCCTTTGAAAATAATGGCAAACTTATTTTTCCTTCCAATCATTTTAATTCAATGCCTAAAACAATCAGAAAGATAAATGATAGTACTAAGCACAGGTCTTTGGTTCCACTTCTTATGATTAAAATCATAATATCAGTAAACATGCTCTGTTCTAACGGCTCTTAATCTCTTTCTACGGAATAATTTTAAGGTCAATTCTTTCTATAACCACATGCTACATCTTCTGGAAATCAAATTCTTCAAATTGTGAATTTTACAGGTCTTTCAGCAATTTCATAACTTTATTTTTGTTCTTTTGATCAAAGACAAGAGCAAATTGTGGATTGTATACTTATAAAAGAAAAATATGTATATGGTAGAGAAGTCCACCAAAGAGGATTCTCTTCTACATAGAAAGGAACAGTGGTTGCTAGAAAAGACTTTGTATCCATGCTTAATTAGATGCCTATTTCTTGATGAGCAACTTAATTACTAAATTGATCACTACCCTAATGCTCATTGAAAATATGCACAAATGTTGGGAGTATACTTTGCAAGATGTGCTTGTTTAATATAGAGAAAATCAGATGAAAAAAAGAGTAGAAGAATCCAAAGGATAATAAAAATATGCATGCATTAGAGAAAAATCAAACATACAGAGAGAGCTTCTCACAATGGCTCCAGTGTCAATACACCACCACCATCCCCCACCTGCTGGGGTCAACCAGCAGTAGCACTTTGAAAAAAGACTCAAAATAGAATTCATGTGCATTATAAATCACTTCAACCTGAATGAAGACAAAAATTATCAACTTCATGATTAGAAATTAATTACAACATTAGCTAATTTGCCTGGACATGCCCCTTATTACCCTGATTATTTCTCAAGTGAAGCTTGGGGAGATAAAAATAAAGCAGAAATATCATAAAAGACTTGCACAAGAAAATGTGTGTCAATGTGTGAAACTCGGATACCAGAAATAAGAATGTATAAATGACACCAGAAAAGATTCTGACCACTAAAACATGCTACCAATCTAACATTGTACCTAGATGTAGGAATGGTGATAAATAAATTAATTCTATTGTTATTTATTCTCACATTATTATTGTGTCCATTTTTGAGGTAGGGATATGATTGTAACAAGAACAAAAAATATTCTTGAACAATTTGTTGTGGCTTGAGAGTAAAATTCGTTTCCTAGAAAGAAACTTGGTCATTCTGTTGGGTACTTTTAGCCATTTTCAATTATTTTCATGCCCCAAAAGACACTCTAAACCAGACAAGGTAATTTTCCCTACCACTTGGCCAAAGCCTCATATAATTTGTTACAACTGCCTAAGCCTTCATTTCCTCCTAATAATGGGGCCATAATCCTGCCCTTTGCAGGGACAGAGGAAGTTATTTATGATTCTTAAAGTACCACTTCAAAGAAGATTCTAGAAAAATAAAAAAACATTGAAAAAGCACTTGTACACCACTTACCTGACTGTGCAGACCTTCTTTACCAGGCTGCACGGGATTCTGCAGTTTTAGGCTCAGAATATTTTCAATGAGTTTCTCTGTTCAACTTGGTCAGAAATGCACTTTTCTATTCGTACATAAACTTCTTTAACATCATGTGTCTGAAAAATGTGGGACACAAACTTTGATTGGAGGTAAATAAACAATGATAATAACGTAATTGTGGAATTCCAGAATTAATAAGATATGGCCCCCCCACCACCAAATGCACTAGAAAATGGTTGGAATCTCAGTATAACAACTCAAGCAATTTTTTTTAAAACAATAAATCACTCTTTAAATTAACTTTATCCTGACAACCCACTCCTCCTAGTTTCCAAAGACCTTTTCTCTTAAATGTGACCTCCTCTGCTTACAAAAGATCAGGCTCTAGAAAGCCAACATGGAACTCAGATATGGGAAAATGGGAGAAATTTCTAGTTTATCATGCTTTCAACTGACATCCATTTCAGCCTATTCTATCAACAGATCATATTAGAACTCATTGGCATACAGTTTAAAAGCCCAAATTCTTCTAGACCTTGAATCTAAACTCCATCTCCAAATAACTGGATAACCTTAGGTGGGTTACTCGATTTCTTTTTTCTCAGTTTTAGGTCAGATGGCTCAAATGTCACGTGTGAAACTTAATAAATGGCCATCCTCTGAGCAGAGGTGACACACATGTGCCCACCCTGACAAACGGAGTCCAGGCTGGATTTCCTGGGAAGGAAATTTAGTGAGGAAAAACCTCACTAAAGATGTTAAATTTGTGAATGAAGGAAACCATCTCAGAGAGAAGAGAACATGGCAAAGCTGAATGAAAAAATAATAATAATAACAGGGTTACAAACAGAATGAGCCTCAAAGGACCTCAAGGTGAGTGTGAGAACTAGGCAGGGGTCAGATCACGGAGCAACTTTCGGTAAAGGCTTTTTGTTGTTGTTGTTGTTTGGTTTGTTTTGGTTTTTCTTTGGGTTTTTTGTTTTGTTTTATCTTAACAGGAAGAAGTTTTGAAGGAAGAGTGACTTTGATCTAACTTGCATTAAGCAATGGTAATTACTCCGTAGAAAAATACTGATGAAAGACCAGCATGGAGGAATTTGGGAATCAGCACAGTGGAGAAGGAGAGGGATAGGTCTAGCATGAAGCAGCCAAGATGCCAAAAAATAGGCATGCTTCAAAAAGAATGCTTCTGAGAGGCAGGCATGCCAGGAGTCACCTTCACATTGAATGGGGGCAGGGGTGGCCAGCTGGGGAAGGAAGGGAGGGATGATAGATGGCTGACAGATGCTCAGAGCTGGTACTGAGAAGATGACCATGCTGGAAGTATCAGAGAAGCATTCTTTCTTGCAGGTGGGTAGATATTGTCAAAATCCCCCCATTGTCTGAGTCCATGATGTATCCTTGCATCTGGGAGTGTCACCTTAGCTTCCACCCTCCTCTGCGACAGTGAACCCTCCGGAGAGTTCGGGGCTCCCTGACTCCACCTCTGTCAAGGGATCTCTAAGTGGTCCTTCATCTCAGCCTGGTCAAGGAGCAGGATTGCTAGACCCCACAAGTTGACACCCACAGACTTCTGTGTTTCCACGGAAAGCATCTTTTCTCTTCTTTGCTCAGTCCTTGTCTATCTTTTCTCAACCCGATATGACTTGAAGGGATTTTTGAAACACAAAATCCAGAAAGTACCATAGTGAAGTTCAGCCTTGGGCGAGGACACGTATCTTCTTGAAGCATATTGCTCTTACCTCTGGATTAGGTTGAGAAGAAATGAGAAAAGTAAACAAAGATTATTATCTCAAAGAGAAATTCAATTCTAATTTATTTCTAAATATGAGCAATTAATACATACATTAACTATATATGTAAAGTAGTATTATCCCAAATATTTAAGATCATTTTGAATTCTTAGAAGTTGAGATGAAAAGGCATTTTTCTCTCTCAGATACATACATGCACACACACAAACACAAGCACGTGTGCACACGCACACATACACAGAGACCAATAGCAATAAAGTTTGTTCAGTTACAACCCACATTTACTGTCTACCAAAAACCTGGGCAGAGCTGAGCTGGTTAGAAGGAGATGCAACAGTATTATGTGAATTTGAAAGTCTGAACCTTGAGTTATGATTATAAAAATTACATAACAGTTCAAACTTTTTTAGTTTTTCATGTTTTTAAAACCAGGTGCTTTTCCCCTGAACATTATGAGTATAAAATAGAAATTTAATACTAAAAACAGTCACTTGTTCTGCCCTGTCACCATCAAAAGGGTTACAAAGGGTTTAATAATCACACAGGTTAATGTCACAAGGGCAATCTTCTTCTTAAGTGTTTGAGTGGTATCTAAAATGATGTAGAACTCACTTTTATTTCCCCCAAAGTTCTTGGTTTTGCCAAATATATTAGCATTTGCTAAATTTGTTTGAAAGAATGTAGGTGATAATTCTCTGCTCTGTCCAGTTGTTTGCTACATCTATACATTTTGTTAAGTTCAAAATTCTATTCTGAATAGAATTGTTAGGTGACTCAAGAACCACTTTGCAAAGTAGAATTCCTTAGTGATCCTCCTGTGTCAGCCTCCCGAGATGCTGGTTGTGTGCCACTGCACCTGGCTTACTCTGAGGTCTTGCAGGATGTCTGTCTGAGCTGATAAAGGTAGACAGCTATAGACAGCTACAACTCATCTTCCATATGAATCGTCCTGGTGCCTGACTTTGAGATGTGTAGAGGTATTGAATTGCTTTGGGCATCTTCAGTGACCATTCTCTTTTCTTTCCCATGCATTCAACCATTTTAAATTATCCCCTCAAGTTATTTTATCTATGATTGACAATCAGTTGTAGACCTATGGTACTTATTTTCTCTCTGAGGAGCCCTTAAAATTCTCAATCATTCAATAACCGGAGCTTATCATTTGGTAGCCACGATGAGTTAGGCAGTGTACTTCCTGTTCCTGACCCCCTCGTGTTGATAACCTAGACAGGAGAGTCACAAATATGCAAATAGTAAGTGGCATAAAGGCAATCAGGAGGGCACCTAATCAAAGGACTTTAGCTGGCATGAGGTGCCAGCAAAGGTTTCTCTGAGGAAGTAACAGTTGCTAGGAGAATCATGAGGCTAAAAAGTTGTTAACATGCAAAATGTAAATGATTAAAGCAACGGAATTCAAAGCAACATGATTCTGTTCTTGGCTTTGGTAGTCACCACTTAAATAAAAATAATTGTAATATCCATCTACTTAGGAGAACATTGAGGAGTTATGAATTATGGTTTTGTTCTTAAGTTATACCCAGTTGACTTAATATTTTTGCATGTCCTTAATTCATTTGGAAAATAAGATGAAGGTGGGATTGAAGATTAAATGAGATAATATCTGTAGGGCTTAGCACACAGTGCGGTGATTCTAGATGCATTATAAATGTCAAATCTCTGTCACCCTACCCACCTTGTAGACGTGGTACGCATTCACCCATTCTTTCAAAGATATTTATGGAACTCCTACAAGATGCTGATCCCAATGAAGCCAGAGAGCTGTACTTCCAGGTTTTAATTCTCAGCAGAGAATCATTTCTGGATTCTGTTCATGTCTCTTTGCAAATATACTTGCACGCTCATTTGCTTGACTTTATCAGTCATGTCAAAAGAAAGAGTAAAGCACTGATTCTTATTTATAAGTTTAACAATGTAGCCGTAAATGGACAGTTGGTACTTTTTAAATGTCTGGTGTATGATAAAACCCCTAAAGATAATTCCACACATACCTAAATTCTCAGGCTTAAAAAACAATTAGGAATACTTTATTTTAAACATTATTTAACTGATTTTTAACGTATTTACTTACTACTTCTGAATCAGTTGTCAAGGTATTTCTAGGCCTGCTTCTTTTCCAATTTAATTGATATTTAAACATTCTCAGAAAGTGAGATACTTTTCATAATATTTCTGTAAATGCTGCCAATGACATTGTGCTGTGTCCACTTTATAGTTTAGCTGAACTAGTTTCTAGCCTGTTAAGCTAGTTTAAATAAAACCATATCGGAGAAGAGATGGCCTCTCAACCAATGTTTGTCATGAGCTGGCTTTGAAAGAAAAGCTCACCTGAGGTCAATAGAAGACAAAAGATTGTGCATTGAGAACTCACAGAACAATGGGAAATTTTGAGGGGTTGAAAGTTGAAACCTATAAAATGGGTTTCTCTTAAATTCGTAGCATTACAAGATAAGTTCTGTGTGAAGTATATTTGCTTATTTTCACAGGTGATTATAACTAGATATGTATCCTTACCCATAGAGAGTTTCCCACAATATCTTTTGAAGATTCCCCTGCAGCCGTCTGCAGCTCTTTCTAGGGAAATGGAGAAGAGCTAGTTGTCAATCTTCTGCTAATAAGGGTCCTCGAAATGGACACAGGATCTAACTGTTTCCTTGGTTCAAACACTTTAGTACTTCCTTATCTTGTCTTTTCTTCAAATATGTGGAAGTTTAAACAAGGTTGAATGCTTGAGTGGCATGTGACCAGTCCAGAATCATGGAGAAGCCATGAGTAAAGTCCTCCTGATCTCAGGTTCCCAGGTGCCTGCGCAGGCTGTGGTGCCTTTCTGTTCTACTCTGGTGCTCTTCCAGGGGAGCGTAGGCTTCCCGGGACATGCACTCAGTGATTCATATGGGTGTGGGGAAAAAATTCAAACTTCTTTTTAAAGGACATTTTAAGATTAAGGTATAATTTGTCTCCATAGAAATGCACTCATATTAAGTGCACAGTTTGATTCGTTTTGACAAATGCATGTACTTGTGTAACCCACACACTTCCCAAGGTGTCCGTTATTTCCATCACTCCAGTGAGTTCTTCCAGGCATATTTCCAGTCAAATGGAACCCCCTCCCAGGCAAAGGCTTTTCTATCTTGTATTACCGTAGATTTTCTTTGGTCAAACCTCAAATATAAAAAGGAAAAAAAGGAATCACAGACCCTATGCTCTGTGTATCTTGCATTTCTTTTCATACAGCACAATTAATAAGATTGAGATTTATCATAGTCATTGTGTATATTAAAAGTGGTGCTGTATGTTACTCAATGGTATCCTCTATTGTATCATAACTAGCTGATATGTTCATTACTGCTGTGTTTGTGTTTAAGTTTACCATTTTCTGGTTTGATTGTAGTTTATGCCAACTGCTGTTTGTTCCTGTTTTTTATGTCCTCCTGTGGAAGAAATGAAGTTTATTACTTGTTTGTTTTAGTATTGTTCTTCTCGCCTTCCTTTGAATTTTTAAAACTCTGAAATGATTATACACTCACAGGAAGTTGCAAAAGTAATAAATTGTTCTAGCATAACTATAGCCTAGCTTCCTTCAATGAGAACATATACATATACATATCTATTTATGTTTCTGTACATGCATGTATATGTATATATATATTTTTGGCCAGTTGTCTTTTTTCTTTTATTGGTGCATTGTTCTTAAACATAAGAGTGGGATTCATTATGCCATATTCATATGTGCTCATAATGATTTAAACAATCTTATTCCCTAGAGAATATTTGATTTAGCAATTAAACACTGTTACAGAGTCAACATTTGTACAATTCACAGACTTTATTCAGAGTTTGCCAGTTTCACTTGTACTTTTTTGTGTGTAGATGGCTGTGTGTGCATGTACCCCTTTACAACTTTACCACATGTAGCTTATCTAATTGACCACATTCAATATATAAAACTGTTTCATCCCAAAAAGATTCTTCATGCTATTTCTTTGCATCAGATCTATCTGTCTCAACTCTGGCAATCACAAACGTTTTCTTCATCTGTATAATCATGTCATTTTAAGAATTTTAAGCAATATTCCAAATGGAGAAAAACAGAAAGTGTATCCTCCAAAAATAGGAACAAGACAAGGATGTCCACTTTCACCACTCTTATTCAACATATTCCTTGAAATTCTAGCCTGAGCAATAAGACAAGAGAAAGACATTAAAAGGATATAAATAAAAAAGAGGAGCTCACATTATCTGTTTGCTGAAAACATGATCCTGTACTTAGAAGACTGAAAAACCTCCTCTGGAAAACTTCTAGAACTCATAAATGAATTCAGCAAAGTACCGGGATACAAAATTAACATCCCTAAATCAATTGCTTTCCTATACTCCAATGATGAATCTGTTGTAAAAAAAAAAATTAGGAAATCTATCCCATTCACAATAACCTCAAAAACAAAACAAAACTTGGTAATCAATCAAATGAAAGAGGTGAAAGACCTCTATAATGAAAATTATAGAACACTAAAAAGAAATTTAAGAAGACTTAGAAGATGTAAAGACCTCCTATGGTCTTGGATAGGCAGAATAGTATTCTCAAAATGGCCATACTACCAAAAGTGCTTTACAGATTTAATCCAATTCCCATCAAAATTCCAATGATGTTCTTCACAGAAATAGAAGAACAGTCATGAAATTCATTTGGAATAATAAGAGGCCAAGAATAGCCAAAGCAAGTTTTGGCAAGAAAAGGAAAGCAGGAAGCATCACAATATCAGACCTCAAATTATACTATAGACCTATAGAAACAAAAACAGCATGGCATTGGCATCAAAACAGGCATGAAGACCAATGGAATAGAATAGAAGACTCAGAGACAAACTCATATTAATAAAGTTATCTCACACTAGACAAAAGTGCCAAAAACATACTGGAGAAAATACAGCCTCTTTAACAAATGGTGCTGGGAAATCTATATATAGTAGAGTGAAATTCAACCCGTATCTCTTACCCTGCACAAATCTTAATTCAAAGTAGATCAAAAATGTAGGAATTAGACCAAAACACCTGTACCTGCTAGAAGAAAATGTAAGCCCACACTCCAACATGTCCACTCAGGAACCAAGTTTCCTAACAAGACTCCCAAAGTTCAAGAAGCAAAATTAAAAACTAATAAATGGGATAGCATCAAATTAAATTCTTTCCTCACAGTAAAGGAAACAGTGAAGAGACAACCTGCAAAATGGGAGAAAATCTTTGTCACCTGCTCTTCCAGGAATTAATATTGAGGTTAGACAAAGAGCTCAAAAAACTTGATGCCAGAAAAACAAAAGGCCTAGTCAATAACTGGGCAAAGGAACTAAATAGACACTTCTCAAAAGAAGAAATAAGAAGAAATAACAAATGTATTTAAAAAGTGTTCAACATCTCTAGCAATCAGAGAAATACAAATTAAAACTATACTGAAATTTTATCTTTCTCCAGTCAGAATGGCAACCATCAAGAGTTCAAGTAACAATAAATGTTGGTGAGGATGTGAGGAAAAGGGTACACTTACACATTTTTGGTGGGAATGCAAATTAGTGCAACCACTCTGGAAAGTAGTATGGAGATTCCTTTAAAAACTAGGAATGGAACCACCATATGACCTAGCAATCTTACTCTTTGTATATACCCACAGAATTTAAATCAGCACACTACAGTGATGCAGCCACAACAGTGTTTATAGCAGGAAAATTCACAATAGCTAAGCTGCAGAGCTATCCTAGGTGTCCTTTAACAAATGAATGGATAAACAAAACCTGTTATATATATGCAATAAAATATTACTCATTTATAAAGAAAAATGACTTCATGGAATTTGCTAGTAAATGGATGGAACTGGAGACTAATGTGCTAAGTGAAATAAGCCGGTCCCAAAACACCAAAGGTCAAATGTTTTCTTGTTTCCTTTCATATGCAGAAACTAATCCCAAATAAGAGGGAATTAAAAACAAGAATAGAAGATCAGAGGTGTAAACCAAAAGGGATTGGAAGGAAGGCAGGAGGGACAGGATAGGGAAAGTCAGTGGAATGAATCTGACCTACATTTCCTCTGAATGTATATGAATATACCACAGTGTATCTCTCCATCAAGTATATCCACAAGGCACTAATTTAAAAAAAATATATAAGTAAATATCAGGAAGATCAAGAAAGTAGAGGGAAGGGAAGAGTGGGTGGGAAGAAGGGGAGGGTAGGACAAATAGTGGGGACTGATTTAGAACCAGTTATATTCCATGCTTTTATAATTATGCCATAGCATATTCTCTTGTCACGTCTAACTAAATAGAACTAATAAAAATGGTTTTATGTAAATTAACGTTTTGAGTTGACTTTTTCATTCAGCATAAATTTTGCAAGATCTATTCAAATAATTGTGAAATCAATAGTCAATTCACTTTCATTGTTGAGTGATATTCCATCATGTAGATGTACCTAAAATTGTTTAACCATTCACTCAAGGAAGGACATTTGGGAAGTTTCCAGTTTGGGACTATCATGAAAAGATAAAAATCATATGAACATTAATTTACAGGTTTTTGTTTTGATGTAAGTTTTTTAAAAAAAATTTTATTTGTTCTAATTAGTTATACATGACAGTAGAATGCATTGATGCATTTTGATAAATCATATATAAATGGAGTATAATTTCTCATTTTTCTGATTGTACATATTGTAGGATCACATGGGTCACGCAGTCATATGTGTATATGAGGTAATAATATGTTTCACTCTACTATACTTCCTCCCCTGTACGCCTTCTCTTTCCTTCACTCCCCAATAAGTACCCAGGAGCACAATCAATGATGTGTCTGGAAAGTTTATGTATTTTTTAAAATATCCTCTTTGCTAAGATGTCTATTCATTTATTTTACCCATTTCTGATTAGACTTTTTTTTACTGTTAAATTTGGAGCGTCCTTTATACATTCTAGGTATGAGTCCCTTGTTAGATAAGTTGCTAGCAAATATTTTATTCTACAGTGGACAGTCTGTCTTCTCATTCTTCTAACATGCTGTAACACTAGGAGCTGAAGTTTTAATTTTGACAACATATAACTTATGTTTTTTTTTCTTTCATGCTTCACGACTTTGGTGTCATGTCTAAGAACTCTTCACTGAACCCTGAATCTCAAATGTTTCCTACTATGCTTTAATTCTTAAAGTTTGATAGTTTCACAACTTATGTTTAAATCTTCAATCCATTTTGAGTGAATGTTTGTGAAAGATGTGACAGGTCTGTCCTGTCACTCCAGTACCATTTGTGGGAGAGGTTATCCTTCCCCTACTGAATTGCTTTGGCATGCTTGAAAAATCAGTTGATCATATTTGCACCAATCTCTTTATGGATCCTCTACTCTGCTTCATTGATCCAGGTTTCTATTACTCCACCAGTATTACATTGTTTTGATTAATGCAATTATGTATTCATCTTGAAATCTGGTCATCTTCTTCCTCCCACTTCCTCCTTCTTTTAAAATTGTTCTGGTTATTCTAACTGTATTATCTTTCCATGAAAGTTTTCAAATAAGCTTCATGTATCTACAAAACAGTCTTGCTGGGATTGTCATAGAATTGCATTAAACCAACCCATGAACATGACATGTCTGTCCATTTTCAAATATTTCTTTAATTTCTTCCTCAGTGTTTTGTGTGTTTTGCTAAATTTATACCTAAATACTACTTTTAAATTATTTCAAAGAACAACTTTTGTCTAATTTTCTCTATTTCTTTTCTGCTTTTTATTTCACTGTTTTGAGCCAAATATTTATGATTTAATTCTTTCTTCATCCCACAAATTCAGACATGCTGCATTTGTATTTTTCATTAGTTCCATGTTTTATTTCTCTTGAGACTTCCTTATTGATCTATGAATAAATTTCTGTTTTTTGGTTATTATAAATAAAAATATTATGAATATTAGTGGACACTTACATGCAAAATAATAAACATTGACTCTAGATATAGACCTTACATTTTTTATAAGTTTGTTAACACTGTGTTTTTATTTTTGTTGCAAAATTTAGGAAATTTTCAGCTAGCATTTCTTCCAATATTTTCTCAACTCCACAATGCCCTTATTTTTTCTTTCTGAAACTCTGATAATGTGAATAATAGACCTTTTGTAATTGTCCAACAGGTCTCTGAGGTTTGTTGATATTTTTTCACTCTGTTTTCTCTATATGGTTCAGACTGGCTAATTTTTATTTTCCTAATCTTAAAATCTCATAATTCTTCTGTTCTGTTTATTTACTGCTGAATCTTTTTGGTGAGTTTTCCATTCAGATGTATTTTTCAGTTCCAAAAAATTGCATTTGTTCCTTCTACATATCTTTTGCTTCTTTGCTGAATGTTTCTCTTTTTCCATGCTTCTGAGCATGTTTCTAATTACTGCTTGAAGCATTTCCACAATGGCTGTTTTGAAGTTCTTGACAGATAATTCTAACATGTCTCTTCTCTGTGTGGGCATTTGTTGATGGTCTTTTATTACTCAAGCTATTCCTGATTCTTGAGTTTCAATTTGAGCTACCTTTTTTAGGTATTATGTTATCAAACTCTGGATTATAATTAATTTTTTTCTTTGTCTTTTCTTTCATTTTTTTTTAAATGCTTTTCTCTTTCTGGGGTAGTCATACTATTTAAGTAAAGTGTGTAGAGCCAGCTTGGAGTTGGTGCTTAGCTTCCACTGGGTCCTGTTGATACCAGTTCAGGAAAACCAGAGCAGTCACTCAGGCTGCCTTACTCGGTCCGAGAGAGGCAGAAGATCTGCTCCCAGTGGCCCCTTTGCCACAGGTGCTGGAGAGAAGGGAAGTGTCAGTACTGCTTCATAGCCCTTCATTCTGTTGCTGAGTGAGAATGGAAGTTCCACTCCACCATGAGCCCTGCTGACTTGAGCAGGACAGATCAGAGCACTGACCAGCATGATGCCCCAGTCTCATTCTGCTCCCTGCTGTCAATTGTAGAAAGAAGCTTACCTTCCCTCTTTCTCCACTGATGTCATGGAGGTGTTTTCAAGTAAAGAGCCAACTACCACAACCTCACTCTGCTCCTTCCATTTCAATATTGCTGAATTAGGGTAAAAATTCATCCCCTGATGGACTCTATGGACACCAGAGTGTGACAAAGCAGAGTGCCACCTGGCATTACCTTACAACTCCTTGCATGGCCTTATTCTACCTCTCTTGTGATTGATGTCTTTTGGAACTATGTTCAATCTCAATCTAAGTCAAAATGTCTTTATTTTGCCTTTACTTATGAAGAGGTTTTTGGCTGGATATAGAATTCTAGATTGACGGCAGCTGCACTTGTACCTCAAATGTGTGAGTTCATTGTCTTCTGACCTTCACTGATTCTGGTGAGAAATCATCTGTCAATTTTTTAGTGGTTTCCTAGGATTCACACATTCCAAAGTTCTTTAGTTTTCAGCAGTTTGATGATGATATGCCTGGGTGTGGTTCTATTTGTATTTTTCCCATTTTGGTTTTGTCAAAAATCCATAATTTTTGTTAATATGTTTAATCAGTTAAAAATAGAATCTTTGCTTCTGTTGATGGCTTAGACCAACAAAATTTTGACATTTTAAAAGCATGGTTGTGGTTGCCAAGGAGTAGAAGAGTGGGTGAACAGTTCCAAGTTGGTTATCTGATGATTAGGCTGGACTAGCTGAGAATCCCTGTGTTTCTTAGATCAGGGTTCCCAAATGGTGTTTCAGGGAACTGATCTATTGGTAGGGAATGGGGTTGGAAGCTTATTCATTTGCCCATCTAGTAATTCATTTCTCTTCAGTTTTAAGGGTCTAACTAGCAATATGAAATGGGTAGTGTTCTGGACAATCGGCAAGATAATGGTGTTAAGAATTCCTTGAAGTCTCCTAGCTAGTTTTGATGTTGAGGATGCTGAGATTATGTATTTCACAGTGTAAAAAAATCACTGATGTAAGTTTGTAAAGGACTTTGAGTCTGATTCAAAATATGGTACCTCTGAAAATTTATACTCTTGTTGATCTCAGACATTCACTGTACCCAAGTCTCCTATGATATTTAAATTAAAATGTATGGTACTGAAAAAATAAATAAAAGTGCTAATCATAACAAAAAAATAAATTATTGGTCACATACTCTTTACTTTCTATCTTTTCTTCTGGTACTTCAATGACAAATATGATAGACCTTTCAATATTGCACCACAGATTTTGAATGTTCTTTTCCATTTTTAACATTTTCTTCACTTTGAAATTAAACTTGGACTAATATTGCCTCCTATTTGGTTGAAAAACCCTCATACCTACAAGAGTAACAAAATCAAAAGGATACATAAAGATATATAAGAGGATACTTCTTATGAGAATTGGATTATGCAATTAAGAAGGCCACAAAATCTTGTAATCTGCCATCTGCAAATTGGAGGATCAAAATACCTTGTGGTAGAATTAATTCTGAATCCAAGGCCCAAGAAACATGGGAGCCAAGGGTATAACTAATAGTCCAAGTGCAAAGATCCTGAAACAAGAGAAGTTCCTGGTGTAAGTTCAAGATTTCAAAAACCAGGAGCTTTGAGATCTGAGGTCAGGTGACGAGGGTGGCATTCTAGCACAAGAAGAGAGAATTAGCACTTCCTCAGCTTTCTGTTCTCTTCCAACCCTCAAATAGGCTGGATGCTGACTACCCCCACTGTTGAGGGTAGATCATCTTTACTCAGACTCCTGATTCAAATTCTGATGTCTTCATGAAATGCCCTCACAAACACACCCAGAAACAATGTTTCATCAGATATCTGGGCACCCCATAGGCCAGTCAAGTTGACACAATCATCTTAACAATTAAAAGGCATTATAGTTTTTCTCTGCTCACCCTCAGGCCAGAGCAGGCACTGTGAACTTGCACTCCAAGTGAGGTGGGTCTCTCAGCCTTTCCACTCTGCCCAGTCATGATTGTAAGAACTTAAGATCCATGAAGAATATTTGCCAGTGTTCTGCAAAATCCCTTTGTCTATGGGGCTTCTAAGGATCCTATACTGTTAAACAAGCTTATCCTTGGCTTTTGAACATTCAGTAAATGTTCAGCTACCTCATCCTTGCCCACATCGGTGTTTCTGACTCTCAGTGTTCCATCCAGTAGAACAGCAGCCAAGGTATCTTCTCTCTTACAATGAGCCTTTCATTTTCTAGAATTCAAATCATTGATGTCTTTTTATCCTTAGGTCTATGACAGGTTAAAATATGGCTTTGAATATTACCTGATTGGTTCTCATTGTTCTTTGGTAGTGATATTGTCTTCATACTTTCTACATCCCATGTAGAAGTCATCTATATTTTTAACTGCTAATTTTTCTATTACATTACATATTTTATAAAATATTTTATAAAATGTATAGAATAGTATATTATCAATGAAGAAATATTTAAGTAGATGACTACTCATTTTTTTGATCAATGAACTCGATATTCCTAAAATTTGTATGTAGTATTAGTCATAATAGACTAAACAATGCATAGGTAAGCAATAAACTGAAATCTTAATGACTTCAAGAAATGAAGGACTATTTCTGATTCATTCAGCTTGTTTGGGGAATGAAGTATTTTTTTAATAACTCAGAATTCTGAACTTTTCTATTATGCACTAGAGAAAGAAAAAATTAGTATTAAACTATTTAAGCAAGCTTTAAAGTCATTTATACCACTTCTACTTACACTGCTTTGGTCAACTCTCAATCACATAGCATTGAATCTAACCATGAAAACATTTCTTTTGTTTTCAGATAGAGAAAATTATGTGATAAAAGTAGCATTTCTCTACCAAACATGAATAATTAAAAAGAGATGTTATTCTTCACAATAAAACTACATGTCTTATATTATCTTTACTATCTCATATCCCAAAGATTTTTTTTAATTGTTGTTTTTTAAATATATGTGACAGCAGAGTGTTTTGACATATTATACATACATAGAGTATAACTTATTCTAATTAGGATCCCATTCTTGCAGTTGTGCCTGATGTGGGGTTTTACTGATTGTTTATTAATATATGAACATAGGAAAGTCATATCCAATTCATTCTACTATGTTTCCTATTCCCATCCCTCTTACCCTCCCTTCATTTTCCTTTGTCTAATCCAATGAACTTCTATTCTCTCTCCTCCCCCCATTGTATTAGCATCCACATATCAGAGAGAACTTTTGACCTTTAGTTTTTTGGGGTTTGGTTTATTTCACTTAGCATGAGCGTTTCCATCCCTTTACCAGCAAATACCATAATTTCATTCTTCTTTATGGTTGAATAATACTCAATTGTGTAATATGCCACATTTTCTTTATCCATTCTTCTGTAGAAGGGCACCTAGGCTGGTTCCATAGCTCAGTTATTGTAAATTGAGCTTCTATAACATTAATGTGGTTGTGTTACTATAGTATGCTGATTTTAAGTCCTTTGGGTATATGGAGGAGTGGGATAACTAGGTCAACTGGTGGTTAGATTCCAGATTTTCTGAGGAATCTCCATACTACTTTCCCAAAGATTTTTTAAGTGCCCTCTCCCTAGCATATCCTAAATGTGCATGGTTCTATTTTATATAATATTTGAGGTCCCATCTTATTATATCTAACTGTAATCTATTGGTTAATAAATCAATTCTTTAATTTACTAGTGTAAAAATGACCCCTATTCTGATCTTATGTTGGCCAAAATCTTTGAATACTATTCAGTTTAAAGTCATTTAAAAATTTGTGTCAATACATTTTGTTTCTATTTAAATCTCTCAAATTGCTCGATATACAAAGATAAGAGATGCCTGGATATTTTATTTTCTCTTTTGGGGATGTACATTTTGGTTCAGATGTAATTTATTTAAAAGTATTTTTGGAATTGAGTACTATCCCACTTTTACAGAGACCATGCTTTGGCAACAACATCCTCCTCTTTGCTTACATATTTATTTATTTATTTATTTATTTATTTACTTTTTCAGTAGCTGTTAGTATATTCACACAATGTGCATCCATCAACAAAATCAATTTTAGAATATTTTTGTTAACCCCCTAAAGAATCCTGGAGTTCTCAACTGTTAAAGAGTCTTCGAGTTTTAGCTCTTACATATATGTCTTCAATTCATTTTGAGATAATTTCTGTATGTGATAGGAGACAGGTGGTCCAGCTTCATTCTTTCACTAGTGGATATTGAGTTGTCCCAGAACCGCTTGTTGAAAAACATTATCCTTTCCCCTTTGACTTATCTTGGCCCTCTTGTTTAAAACCACTGAACAGGCCCAGGGGATGTAGTACAGTAGTGGAGTACTTACCTAGTATATGCAAGGCCCCACGTTCTATCCCCAGCACCACATGAAAACCGATTGATCATAAATGCTTCAGTTCATGGTTGTAGTCTCATTTCTGTTCCTTTGATCTCTTTTTTAAAAAAAAATTATTTGTTTTGATTCATTGTACAAAAATGGAATACAGCTGTTGTTTCTCCGGTTGTACCCAAAGTAGAGTCACACCATCTGTGCATTCATACATGTACACAGGGCAATGATGTCTGCCTCATTCTGTTATTATTCTTAACCCCCCACCCAGACCCCACCCCTCCCATCCCTCTATGCAATCTATCCTTCCTCCATTCTTGTCTCCCTTCCACTCTGCCTTATGCATCATCATTCATTTATCAAAGTGATCATTCAGCCTTTGAATTTTTGGGGTTGGTTAATCTCACTTAGCATGACAGTCTCCAACATCATCCATTTACCTGCAAATGCCATAATTTTATTCTTCTTTATGGCGGAGTAATATTCCATTGTGTATATACATGAATGGATAAAGAAACTGTGGTATATATACACAATGCTTACACATTTTTAACTCAAGTGTAACATACTCTGGTAAGAGATCACCATGACAGATGCTTGGTATGGGAATGTTGATGAAGATTTTTTGAACAGGTAAAAAGAAGACACCACTTTGTTTTCCTTTATATCCCAATAAGGTGTAGGTTCCTGCAACAGAAACTTAGAGCTTGGCCCACCCAAGATATTTAGGAAATGTCTAGAATGTTTACTAATTGAATATGCACATTCATACGTGAGAAGTTGAACATAGAAACCAGGAAGTAGACAAATGGTAGCATAGGTCAAGTCCCTCAAGGCAGACCATTAGAGGAGAATCTATTGCAAGAAACTTACCACGGCAGTTCTTTGAGGGAAATGAGTAAGAGAGAAGAGGAAGCAGGGCAGTGAGAAAAAGAATCAGGCAAAGATGAAATTTCGGGCAGTCTCCTCAGGCTGATTCTGCAGGGAGCTCTGGAGACTAAGCCCTAAACAAGGGTGCTGCCTCTTCTACTATAACTGCGGTTCTCTGTCCTTACAAGGGGAGTGTTAGCCAGCACTTTAACTGAAGGCTAGGTGTTCCCCATAGCTCAGTGAGATATGCCAAAATGAGTTTCAAGTGTGAGAAATATGTAACCAAGGCCTTGACCCCAGAAGGAAGCCCAGTGAAATAATAAGTGATTCCAAAAGATCTGATTACATCATGGACCATATCTGCTACAAGTGACGTTAGCTACTTGATAACCAGAAAAGAAATAGATTAGTCTAGGTAGCTGATTGTAAACAGCCGAAGGACAGGGATGGCTGTGTTTCAGTGCAATGGAGGTGGAATAAAAGAGGCATAAAGATGTTGCCAGGGTTCTGGGCCACGGGTCTGACTCTGTGGGTCCTGACAAATCAGGACCAATCATTCACCCCAAAACCAAGAGAAAAAAAGCTACTGTTGAAAAAGTAGAAAAGTAGCTTCAACAAAATGCTCATATTTGAAAGCCAAAGTGAGATGAAGCACCTCGGTCCTGTCTTTGGTATACTATTATGAAATTAGCTTTAAATAGAGGAAGAATGTGGCAGTGATAAGAGTAAGCAGTAAGCACACAGTCTTAGTCAAACGATGGCCTGGTTGCTCATTATGTGTCAGTTCTGGTTCTGGGAGTTGGCTCCAGAGAAGTCTTTGAGGGGGCAATCTTCATTTTCTGGTCAGAATGTTTATTTATCAGATGTGTGATCCTGTAAGAGGACGATTCATTTCCCAGGAGCTGAGTCCTCCTGCCTATGTGGACAGTCTCATCCTGAGACTACCTGCCTCAGGTCATCTGCTTGCAAGGCTATGCTGTCCCTGGAAGGTGGAAAGCAATGACTGAAGACTTCGAGGTGCTAGAACCTGAACACAGATACAAAATGAAGGCAGAGATGTCAAGCCTTACTCTGCGTTTAGTTACCTATTGGTCACCTGCAGGTCCTAATGAAGAGTCAGTGCTTTTAGCAAAAGCTTCTATACAGTTATACTGCTCCCAATTTAACTTCATGTGTCACCACGAAACTCATCCACTGATAGTAAATATGTACTTTTTTCCCTAGCGATATTTTGTATATTCTTATTTTTATACTCATAACTTAGTAGAGGTAAGTATAATAAACAAATGCATCTCCTTGACTCAAAGAAAAAATGAAATTACTCTTGACCAAACTAAGTCAATAGATAAATAGATATTTTGTTGTTGTTATTTAAACACACAGGGTTTTTTTGCAGTGCTGGGGATTGAACCCAGGGCCTTGTGCTTATGAGGCAAGCACTCTACCAACTGAGCTATATCCCCAGCCTAACACACAGGGTTTTAAGATAAGAAAAACACCTTAGTGGAGTAGAGTAGATTCAATTCCAGTCAATCCCTCGTCAGATTAGTTCTGGACTTGTGGTGGCTTCCTGGTGATGAGCTAATGCAATTAGGAGCCTAAAGCTTGTCATTTTCTTCTTAATAGGCTTCTAGGTTTGCCTGCAGCTTCCTTAGCTGGAGAGGACTGTAATTCTCTTGACATCAGTAGGTTATTTATAGAAAACTGGCTCAGGAGCTGCAACCTATATAAAACTAGGCTCTTTTATTTCCTGTATGAAGATGTGTTTGCTGAAAATCTGTGTGTGCTTGAAGTGTAAGGCAGAAGGTGACTTAACACTTCCCTTCACATCAACTCAGCATGCCATGCTCACAAATGGAGGAAAGGCTCTAACCCGGGGAGTTCACTCTCCCCAGGAGCTTGCAATGGACAGCTCTGCTTGGCCCCTGTCTGTCTGGTTTGTTTTTGTTTTTGTTTTTTTTGGTTTTTTTGTTTGTTTGTTTGTTTGTTTTTCTCTCTATCTACCATTTCACATTTCACAGAGCTTTTTCTTTGAGAAACTAGATTTAAGAGTTAAACTAGAGTTTAACTCTTAAACTAAGAGTTAAATTGGGTTTAACTCTTAGTTGAATGAGTCCCTAACTGTGACTGGCATGTGCCTGACAAATTTACTTTTAAGTTGCATTTAACTGAACTGCTGAAATTTATAAAGCTAAAAATCCATCAGTACAATTGTGTACCATCTTCGTTATGTCTTTGCATTACTTAAAGATGCACTTAAAATTATGTATCTCAGGACTTAGAAACGTAGACATTGTAAAATAGATTCTTTGAAATCATAGATTGAAATTTCTGTGTTGTTTTTCTTATTTTAAAATCGATCAGTCATTAAAATGAAACACTTTTCATATTATTTTCAAAACATTCATTATTCCAAAGTCAGGTTAATTTTTTCTCTCTTTGTCTTAAAATAAATTTGCCTAACATCCATTGAAACTGTCTTCCATTTTCATTCAGATTCTTACTGGTGTACTTCAGAAATGTAGGCCCCAAGTTTATTTGGACTATTTAATAGGTTTAGAGTCATTCTACTCTCTATTCTAGATCTTAAAAGCATGCAAATATGAACACCCCTCTAAGCCTAAAGTCTTCATCTCTAACTGAAGATAATAAAACCCATCCTGGAAAATGCCAGAATAGATGCCCCATAGTTAGAGCTCATAAATGATGCCTATTATTTTAGTCAAATTAATCTTTAAATTAAAAATTAAATTTCACATTCATCACTATGACCTAGAAAAACAACTAGCATTTATTACTATTATTAGATATTTGTAGTAATCACTTACTCTGTCTTCCCATCCTCCAGTGACCTATTGACACCCTTAGGCAAGAGCAACCCACAACATCAACTTCCCAAGGCTGAGTTTCTGGCAAATATGTTGAATTCTCACTCTCACCTTAAATGAGGTGTTTAAATTTAAATGTTAAATTCTGCCTCACCATTAGAGAGGAGTTAAAAAGAGACATCTTCCATAGATATCTCCTATGGTAGAATGGGGCCCATGTACCCTTTCATTGTCTGGTGGACATGGATAGAAGAACTAAGAAATCCAAATTGCAAAAGGAAAAAGGTAGAAACACAGGGAGAAAAGAAAACCAGTGGAGAAAGTGTAGGTTGTGTTTCTTATGGCTTTGCTGATTCCTAGATGGAGATCCCTATGTGTCTCCTGGGTACCCTGAACGTTATCACTGTGCTTCATATAAATACCTCCATCCACATTCCCAGCATTATTCACTCTTCTTCCTCTTCCTCTTCCGCTTGCTCCTTTATCCTTCTCCTTCTCCTTCTCCTTGTGCTTCCTCCTCCTCTTTCTGTTCCTCTCCCTTTGGCTAAGGCTAATGGAAACCGATTTGTTACATGAAAATTTGCAACCATAAGAAATTCAAGATATGTATTTCTTGATGAACCAAGAAAAAGTTCAAAAATTTGCAAGTAAAGTTTTGGACTGAGAAGAATCAAATTCATATTTAGATTTCTACACTCACTAATTAAATGTTTTGTGTGAATCATGTTTTACTTAACAGTATTAACTCCCCCAAAATGTCTATATTATCTTCTGTGTTTTACCAAAAAGAAAGTGAAGTCCAGAAAGGTTAAATTCCTTTTCCAAGGTCACATGCATGATACATATGATTCAAACCTGGCTGTCTAGACTTTTGCACTTAATCTCTTTAAAATTAATTTTAAGAACTTGATGAAACACAAATAAGGATTTTATGAACATTTTTCTTAATTTCATGTGTTTAATAACATATGGGAGTGCCAATCACTCAAAGCAAGTGATGATCCCACCATGTATAGTACAGAATTTTGGAAAACCCAATTCCAGACATTTAACAATAAAAGTAAATCAGTGAGTAGCAACCACGGAGCTACCACATCTCCTTTTCTTCTTCTCCTGCTATTAAATCCTTTAGCTTATGAGTGCCTTTCTGGGGTGACTTGAGGGTGATTTGTGTGCTTGACTCCTGACTTCCAAAGTTTCATGGTCTATCTGTGATGCAATGTGGTCCAATCTGTGTTATGTATTTATTAATTTACTGCTGATTTATAGCATCATCAGGATTCTCAATCTGCCCACTTTTATTCATGTGGACTGTTTAATAAGTGTGAATATTAGGTGAACAATGTATAGAGGGTTTTGTTGTTGTTGTTGTCGTTGTTGTTGTTTTTTAAATCTTCGAGCTCATTGTGGTTTTCTGGTCAATCTCACTAGGAAATATCTGCCCAGCTGGTAACCTGACTACAATGTTGCCAACAAGACTGACAGAAATAGGCCAGGCCTAGGGTAACCCTCCAAGAGACTAATACACCTGACTTTGAAGTATCACTGTTTCTTTACCAACTACAAGTCTGAACCCCTTTAGTCTTGGCAACAAATATCTTGCAGTAGCAAATTCCTCAATTGTTCTTGCTTCCTTCCCTTATCTAATCCTTAAGAGGACCTCATCTCTATAGTCCTTTTCCAACATTATCTAGCACAAATCCATCTATCATGTAAGGAGCCATCCCTCCCTCTCTTGTTGAGATCTCCTGAGCTGGAGTATATTCTCCAGGCTGTAGCAAGTAAATAAGATTAATTTAGAACTTTATTGTCCACAGATATGTTCCCAGTGGTACTGGACTGGGGGGCTTCGTTATAGCAATAAACATGTGACATTCTTCATTCTCTTGATTCTGAGGTCTCTCTTTACATCTGAGGTTCTCATTTCCTTCAAGGCAAATTCCAAACCTGGAATGAATGAAGTGCTTCCTAATCACACATCCATGCATTCTTTAGTGAGTACTGATACCCTAAGTCCTAGTTAACTATCTTGCTGAGGCTAGGATGGCCTTTCTTTTGACCTTTCTTTGTGGGGGACATTTTGCCTGTCAAGATATGGGACAGGAAGACCAAGGGTCTTAAGCAAGAATCCACCAACCACGAAGTTGTGACCTTTAGCAATCTCCTTCCTCCTGCTCTGGAAACTGGCATATTCTATGCAGAGGCAACTCCGCTTGGATAAAGGAGACGGTGTTTTTCTTTAGTTTATTCTCCCTTACCAGTCTTGTGCCCTTTTTTTCTTTTCTTTTCTTTTTCCCTGAAAGTCAAGCATTACTTTTAGTTCCTGCCAGAATCTTCTCTTTCCCTCACAGTTTTCCTGACAAAGGTCCCCCAATCCAGGCAATCTTCCAAGAGTCACACTCAGATAAAAATTTTCTTGTATTATGGAAATGTTACAGATTTAGCACATTATACAGAGAAGAAAATATACAGGAAATGACTTATTGAATTGAAAACTTCATTTATGAAGTGCCTTCTTGATTTCTTTTTGTGATATTAGATTTTTCACAAGTTGTCTTAACTTGCAACGCATACTCTTTAATTGGAATAAGTTCTTCCTTATCGACATATAGAATTATTTCTATATAATTATTCCAATACTCTTCCTCTTCAGTGACTTTTTTTCTAATTACTACAAAATTTCCCATGAAATAGCAGTTTGTATACTTCACAATATTTTACAGCTCAAAACAATATTTTATGATTTTATTAATTCAGTATGCATAAAATGCATACTAAATACTGGAGAATTTGAACCTTTTCCTCCTAAGAGCTTATGTTTTGATATTTTAATCATCCCAAACTTTGCAAAATCTAAAGATCTGAGGGATGGGATTAAGGAAAGAAAAAATTTTAAAAAGTACATACCAAAACCAAAATAAAACAAAACCATGTGGCAACAAGATTTTGTTTCCTTATAATGGAAAAAAGGCAACCCTAAATTAAAAACATTTAAATTTAGGCCATCCTAAATTAAAATCATATGATATCCTATAAAATGACCCCATATTGCATATTCAGAAAGGAGGGTGGAAAAGCACTCATTACTGTCTAGTCATCAGGATTCATTTCATCTTTTCTTAAACTTGAAAACTTTTCTGTTAAAGTACTGAATACTTCTGTTATCTTATTCTTACTTCTTCAATTTAATGTTTTAAACTATGAACCTGGTGGGTATGTTTTATGTTTGAATTCACACCCATAGTAATTTGAAGAATTGTTTCCTAGATCAGTATAATCCAGAGTCATTATTATAGTGCATTTGTGTATTTACTTTGAAAAACTATTGCAGTTCTTGAGGCTAAAAATTCAGAGATGCCCTAGTTTGGGAATTGGAGTAGGATTTGAAAAGAAATTTGAGACTATTTCCAAGTGCCCTTTAAATTTAAGTTTATGAGCTTACATGAGTGAGACACTCTTCAATCTACTTGTCTGGAAAGAAGTGTTCACTCTGAGCCAGGGTGTTGTAAGAAATTAACCAAGACATATCCACCATTTGTTACTGGAGGGTGAGAGTTGACTGGGGAGTGATCCTTGATCCTTAGGTGTAATGCCTAAGATTAGGGCAATTATCCTGGTGCAGAAATCAATGGACAACCAGGCAGGATGAACAGGTCTGTCACAAAGTGAGGGAAAGACAAGACAAAGTGGGATACACTTCTAAGAAAGAGACAGGCAAACCAGCTAGGGACCTAAATGCATCTAAATGATTAAGCCTTTGGGCTTTTGTGAGGATGAGGATGGGAATTTGCAGTTGCAGGAAACCTTGAGGTGCCAGGTAGCCCTACTTCTTTGGGGCAAGTTCTTGCACAACTGCTGCCCACTTGGGAAAGCTATTCACCTATGCTGTGTGAATACTCAGGGCATCATGTGTCTCATTACTTGGGTGACTTTGACGTTTTTGACTTAGGGATACTAGAGGAAGGCCCTATAATGGTCAGCATAGCCCTGGGACAGCTTGTGGGTGCATGCATGACCATGGGAATATGATGTATGCTCATCCATCCATGGGAGAGGGCCCTTGACCAGTTGTTGGAATAGCAAGAAGATTGGTGGTGCCCTTCTTTGGCTCTGAGTAGTATGCCCACCTTCCTAAGATGACCCCACCCACATAAAAGGATGGGGGGATTTATGTCCTCCTGGCCTGACATGATGGGTACAGAGTCCTCTGGGTCAGTTTCTGATCAGGAGTTCTCTTAGATTCATCTCCTTCTCTTGTCTTCCATTCCTTCTCCCATCCCTACTCATCCCTAGCTAATTACCTCCAATAACACATTCAAAAGGACAATATCTCATCAATTCTGAAATACAGTCCACTGTAACACAAACTGCTCTTTCATAGAAAACAATGATTTTCTGTCAAACTATGAAACATCTTTCTCAACACTTAGAAATTTTTGTTTGTTTAATGAAAGAGCTATGTCATTTAGACATAGCTATTTAAAAAAAAATTATTATATGTCATTTTATATACATTAAATGGAAACTACATTAAGGTGTTCTTAAAACATCTTTGCATTCATAATTTAACTCTTCTAAGTTAACTTGCAACTCAAAAGTATAAATACAATTTCCCCTCCATCCTATAATTGCATTCAAAATTTAACTCTTCTAAATTAACTTAGAACCCAGAAGAATAAGCATACATTTAAGTTCCCCTCCCCCCACCCCTTGAAATATAATCCTCTGTTCTATCAAAATTAATGGTGTACCTTTTTTTTTTTTGTATCAGGGACTGAACCCAGGGTCACTTAACCACTGAGCCACGTTCCCAGCCCTTTTTATATTTTTTTTATTTTGAGACAGGGTCTTATTAAGGTAAGGCCTTGCTATATTCCTGAGACTGGTTTTGAACTCCAGATCTTCCTGTCTCAGCCTCCTGAGCTGCTGGTATTCAGGCACGCGCGACTGTGTCTGGCAGTGCACTATCTCTTAAATGAATCCACACTACCATCACTAATCTCAAGGTTAGTGCAAGCTAAAATGCTGGCATTTTTTTTTTATCTTCCAAGAATATATTGTCAATCATAAGTGCATCCTAACTCCTATCTAGTGAACAAAGATCGTACATTATGTCCCAATTTCAGAATTTGTGTATCAAAGAGAGAACTTCAGACTGACTTTCCCACTTACACATATTTATTAACATGCAGACCAAGGAAATACAGATGAAGTGAAGTCTCCCTTAGGCATCCTGCAATTCAACTAATTTTCTAGAACAAGTCACAAAACGAAATCCTCCGATGAATAACTCCACGCAAGCCACAAAGAATCCCTAACTAGGTCTCCTTTTAAAGGTTAGAGAATATGAATCACTTACATTCTTAAGATACTGCTTGGGACAGGATGATAGTGTCTCCACAGTGTTTCTATCCAATCCACATATATTTAAGATCACTAAATTTCAACAATTAAAAAATCATTTCTAACAGCCAGTGTGCTAATTAAAATACCATTGCTGCCTTGGAAAATGTATATCCAATTAAAGCACAAATGTTAACTAAATTCTACTAGGTCATAATTTAAAGACAAATTGCATACTATCTGTGTGGGAGAATTTTAAAGAAAATTACAGACAATACAAAATGATTATAATTGGATCAGTGTTTTTCATTTGGCAAGATGGGGATGTGTGGCTGGAGGACATGCCTGACTCTCTCCTTGCTTCTCTTGTCACTAACTGCAAGCAAATGCAGAACAAAGTGTTTAAAAAATGCTTCTCTTTGACTCCATCTTAAACCCACAGTGAATATTTTAGGAGAATGAATTGTTCATCTTTTCTTTTGTACAAAAATTACCTTTGCCATTCATAACTAAATACTAAATAAGGAGTAGTACTACGATGACTTGGTGAGATATTGAATCAGGAATCATGGTTGTGGGAGGAGCAGAACATTCCATTCCTAAGATTTTAATGATCATTTTTGTACATCTGCAGAGTCATCTCATTTTATTAGCATCAGCCACAGGGCTTTTGAACACAGGCCATGCCCAATAAACCATAGAAAGTATTGTGTGGCAGCGTGGTCTGTGACATGAAATTTTCCCCAAAGGAACCAGCTTCCAACTCAAGGACCCCCAAGAACACCAACGGCAAAGGGCCTCATAGAACATGGCTTTTCCCCCCAGCAGATCTGAAAGCATCCTCCTCTTCCTTGACATTTGGAAACAAAAGCTTCAATCCTGCAAATTGTGAACATGAAGCATTTCCACAAATAACTTCCTTCATGTATCCTAGAATTTTCTTAGGCAACGTGAACAGTTTTTAAACGTTGTAGGTTATGTTTTTGATTTGGGGGAATTGCTAGAATCAGCGCAGTAATCCAGAACAGGAGAATCCTTAAAGATGGTATATTTTTAAAGATTTCAAGAAGAAAGTGTCTTATAACCCATTGTTTCGAAAAGTTTACTCCTGAGAATGAAGCAAACACCTTTATTCAGAAGGAGAGCAAGAGGCATTTCTTGCCTCTCCTTGCTCAGTAAGCTCCTGTACAAAAGTGCCCTGTATTTTAATTACTAACAATCCAAGGCTTCTTTGTACATTCCAACTCCCAAAGTCATTATATCCTCCTTTGCTAGTTTTTTTTTTTTTTTTTTTTTTTTTGTGGTCAACTATTCTACTTGTGGTTTACCAGTTATTCTCTCATTATTTCTAACTTTGTCTTCTAATGGTTTTCTACTGTCTACATCAATTTTCTTGTTCTTTATTTTCTTTTCAAAATGTGATATTTGTTAAAAACTTCCTTCCTGGATCCCCCTGCAAACTAAAGGTATCACAATTGCCAGAATGTAGAATTCATAACTGACCCCTAGTGATTCTTCTCACTATTGCTAGAAAAACTTCTACAATCCATTCTCGACCTATCAAGTTCTATGTGTTCCACTTCCAAAATGTGCCCTTTTCTCATCCCCTCTTCTGCTCATTCCTCATGGGATCCACAGAATATAGACACATGATTTATTTTCTTTTCTAGATTTACTTGTAACATTGCTCCTATTTACCCATTCTTTACATGTGTTTCTTAATTGAAGCAATTTTGCTCCCTAAGTGATATATGACCACCTTGGAGATATTTTGGGTGTTTACAATTGGGGAATATGAGGCTACTCCTGGCACTTGGTGGGTATAAGTCAGGTGTGCTGCTAAACATTCCACATTACAAAGAACAGAGTGACAAAAAAAAAATTCATTCTGTAAAACCTGGATGGTGATAAGGGGTCAGGGTGAGGGGTTTTATACCTACACATTTCTATTCACTCCCCTAGTCCAAATTCAAATATCAGGTTCTTTAAATATTTCTGTTGTAGTGCCCTGATTACCTGAATTTTAAAATTTTCAAGTAGTGTGTTTTTTAAAAGTGTTTCTTAATCTGTCTTCCCCTAGAGAATATAAGCATTCAATACCTAATGCCATGCATAGTTGCTACTTATTAATTATTAGTTAGATAAAGTGTGCCATGCTAGTTTATGTATTATATTTGTGTATATGGGTAATTTAAAAGAAGCAACATATGGAAAATCAGCATACTACAGTGATGCAACCACATTAATGTTTATAACAGCTCAATTCACAATAGCTAGATTGTGGAACCAACCTAGATGCCCTTCAGTAGATAAATGGATTAAGAAACTGGCATATATACACAATGGAATATTATTCAGCTATAAAAAGGAATAAAATTATGGCATTTGCAGGTAAATGGATGGAATTGGAGAAAATCATGCTAAGTGAAATAAGCTCATCCCAAAAAACCAAGGCAGAATGTTTTCTCTGATAAGGATGATGATACGTAATGGGAGTGGGGGGGAGATAAGAGAAAAATGGAAGAAGTTTGGATAACATAGAGGGAAATGAGAGGGGGAGTGGGGATATGAAAAATGGTGGAATGAAGCAGACATCATTTCCCTATGTACATGTATGTTCATACAAAATGTATGAATCTATATCATGTACAACCATAGAAATGAAAAGTTGTACCCTATTTGTGTACAATGAATCAAAATGCAGTCTGTAAAAAAGTTTTTTTAAATGTATAACTTCTTAAAAAAGTGAATATAATATTAAATCAATATCTTTGCAAATATTAATTACTAAGCCAAAAGGGCTTTACAAAATGCTGAAAAAAATCCTTAAAAATATGTTATTGAATTGAATTACTATGGATAATGTTTCACAATGGCTTAAAATTAACAACTGTGTGGCCTCAGAATGTAGTATATCTACTACTTTGAATCCATAAACATGGTCAGTTAAAACAATACTTCAAAACATGTTAAACTGTTTCCAGATAAGTAAATCAGACTTGCCACAGGTATGATCTGGGAACCAGAATTATAGAATAACAGATAATAGAGTTAGAGGGAACCTATTTGTCCCAGAGCTAAGAGTGCACAAAAAGTATTTTATTCTCATTTTTTAAATGATGTGTCTGAGTCCATGAGTATTTATACACCTACTTTGGATTCAAAATGGTAATACAGAATTTAAATCCAGAACCCTTATTTGATTATGAAAGATCATCAAGGCAAATAGATTGCTTTTAATGAGTAAGCTTATTATTATTTTTCCACCATTGAAATGTATCATGGGATGGTAAAAAGGACAGATTTTAGCATGCGAAAGCCTTGGATTTTAAATGCAGTTCTCACTAAGTGACCAAGACCAGGGATCAGCAAACCTATTTTGTAAAGAAGTAGTTATATTGAAGAACTAAATGTTTGCTTTGCATGGTGTATAGTCTCTCTTGCAAACACTCAGTTCAGTTTGGCCACAGTGGAAAGGAAGGAGCCATAGAAGATACACAAATGAATGGACATAACTGTTTTACAATAAAATTTTATTTCCAAAAACAGATGGTGGGCACATTTGAACCACGAGCCATAGCTTGCCAACCAAAGAAAAGAGCAAATTATTGGACCTCCTCTAGAAAATGGAGACAACAGAGTTTATTGGATTGAAGTAACTCAGTAACTGAGATAATGTGACATACTTGTGACAGTATGTGACCTGTTATTGACATTAAATGTGACTATCATTAGAACAGAGGCAAGTGAATTAACGCTGAAGCTCATTCAGGATATTCTCTATGGAACAAAATGTAGCATTAGGCAAAACCATGAAAGAGAGTTCATTATTGAAATAACAAAAGACAGATTATAAAGTAGCTTCAGCCTTAATGATATTCAAGTCAAAAGTTTTCTGCACAAAGCTCTGTGTCTTGAAGCTTTAGTGTAGTTTTTCCCTAAGGAAGAGCAGAAAATATAAAATTATTCTTACAAAAAATATTAAAAACAGCAGTTGGATTCTCTAAATTGAGGTAAACATCACCATTTCAAAACAGAAATAAGTGTAAGTTTATTGTGTAAATTGTTCTTTCTGTTAGTAATTACTGAATGCTTCTTTAATGGCTCATAATGAATTCCACATATTTTGTAAGAATTATTGTGCTCCCACCATTATGTGGATTAATTTATGTATATTTAATTTAAAAATTAGCATCACTTTGGGGATTTGTCTGTGTCCCCTAAACATTTCGTGAATAAATGAGCTACCTCAAGCTTCTTGAAAAATGCATAAAAATGTACAATATCCTTTGCACATTTTCTTTAGAAAATGAACAGTAACAAGCAGTTGACCTTTTATTGACTTCTGTTAGCCAAAATTTTAAAAGAAAATGAAATAAAATTAGGATAAGAGCATATGTCTGATACTTTGTTCTGTACTTCTTTTACATAATATTCACTGTGGTTACATACTGATCTAAATTTGAAATATTTCACATTAGCTCTCTCAAACCAAATCAGTTTAAACTGTTTAAGATATATACCCTTTAAAATTGGGGGGGAAAAAAGAACATACCCATTTTAAAGCATGTTACTTTGTAGATTAAGTTATACTCCAGGCAATTAATACTACATAAGCTAATTATATGCAAATGTCCATTTCTAAAATGTATTTGCCATCATCCACAAGGTTAAATTGCAGGGACCAGTGAGATATGCCACCATTTCTATTCTTGTCTTAAGGAAGAAGAATTGCTTTTTCATGAAATGTAATATTATATTAGAATTTTTATTTATTCACATGGAAAAAATAGAGATGAACTGATAGGTAGATATAACTCTTAATGTGTATGTAATCATTTATAATGAAAGAATGCATTAGTCCATGGATTTGAGTCCATTGAAGATCTTTTCCAAACCCTATGCATATATAGTGAGATAAAATTCTGCATTGATGATTTTGAGATCAAGGATTGATTCCCAGAAAATCAACTTAATTCTCTATATACTCCAGTGAAAACCTGTGCCACCAAAATCATTCAGGTTATCTTAACCATCACATGACTAGGACACCAAGAATAGAGCAGCATAAATCATTGATTACTGATACCATATTATACCAAATAAAATAAAACCCATGAAAACATAGGTAGTGGGATATATGTTTTCTGCCTCTGTAATCAGTCAACTGTACAGCTGGTCTTCACATTTTTTTCTCACATCTTGAAATGGCTGTAATTAGAACAACTCCAGTCTCTCTCTTATGTATTATCCTGAGTTGACTCAGGCGGAATGGATGGGGCTCCAGGCATCTCTTAACTATTCAAAATCATTCTCCTTATAATTCCTCTTTGAGTATCTGGTTCGCATGTGTAGAGTTATGTGAGCTATGTGGACCAATTTCTTTTTTTAGGATCCCATAAAAACGGGAGACCTACACATTAGAGGTGCTCTATACTGACACACTTCTATCAGAGGTCATTTCAAGTCCATAGCATCCAAACATGTGCTTTAAAATAAGTAAGTATATGCCATGGGATCCTATCAAATGCTTTTCCAGAAAGGCTAAGGATATTATATTTTTTTCTTTAGGTAGAAAACACTTTTAATTAATATAATGTTAACTACCTGCTATTCACAGAAGAAGGATATTATATGTCTTTCTGAATCAGGGGATTATATTTCCTGTGGAATCCATTTTGCCTTTCCCATGAAAGCTGTATATAAGTAACTTACTCTACAGTCAGTAATCTTGTTTTTTTGTATTTTAATCTTCTTGTTTGTTCTAAGTAGTTATAAATGACAGTAGAAAACATTTATGCATGTTGATAAATCATACATAAATGGAGTATAATTTCTCATTTTTTTACCCAATTTTAGAGGGTCTTCTTTTTTCCATTCATATACATTTTAAAAACCTTCAACATTACTAACGGATGTGGAACAAATCCTCCTTAAAATAATAGTTTATACATTATATTCAGTACATCCAACAATTTCAGACCTCTAAAACTTAAGAGCATTCTATTATGTCTCAATAATTATTGGCATTTTTCTTGCCAAGAAGTTCTACAAGGCTTAGTTTGCACTTTTGAACCCTACTTCAAAAGAGAACTTGGGATATTGACTCATCCAAAGAAACTCCATTAAAGCATAAATAAAATAATCTAATTATTTTCTCAATTGCCTCTTCAATTCAAAGCTTACTTTTAATAACCTCTTTCAATGGTCCCACAGAACTTTTTCTTTGAAGAACTTAAAGAAACTCAGTAGAGTTTTATCAAAGCCTACCTCATTTGGGGATTTTTAAAAATTGGTTCTCTCTCCCTCTCTCTCTCTCATTCTCTCTCTCTCTCTCTCTCTCTCTCTCTCTCTCTCTCTCTCTCTCTTTCTCTTTTTCTTTTTTGAACGGACTTCTATATTAGTCTTGCCTACCCAATCACAACTTTTGGACTTCTTTTCTAGTTACATATTGTTGCATAACAAACCACCCAAATTCAGTAATTTAAAATAACTATTTATTTTGCTTACAAATGATCCATTTCTGCAGATTATTGGGAAAGATTCAGCTTGGCTCAAAGCTAATTCAGCTGAGGCAGGAGGATCTGCTGGAGGTTTGACCCACAACTGGCAAGTTGGTACCAACCAGCTGTCCCCTGGAAGTTCATGTAGGCCTGAGGATCACCAGGGGGCCATGGGGCTCCATCCTACCTGACAGGAGACCCTTTCCAAGGCCCGGGCTTCCTTGTGTGTGTGCTCCACTGTAAGTGTCCCAAGACAGAGGGATCCAAGTGAAAATCTGTGTTCTCTTAGGATCTAGTCTCAAGTCACAGAGTGACACTGAAACGGCCCCTGTAATTGTTAGTAGAAGCACAAATGTCCATCCGGGTTCCAGAGGTCTAGACACCACATCTTGGGAGGCCAGTGGCAAAGTTCAGGAGGGGCTTGTGGAATAGGAGAAACTGTTATGATCTTTTGGGGAAATACAACTGGCCATTCCTTCTCTTACCGTCCAAGTAGTGTTCCTCATTAGGGCAGTTTGCTTGTTTGTAAGATGTCATCTCCAGTTCTCATACCTTCACTAGCCTTCTCCTTCTCATCCAGCTTTGTCCACCTGAGATGACTTTTAAATGTTTGTTTCTCTATGAGATATGGTTTTTAGAATAATGTTTGTATGAACATTTCTTGTATTCTAAAGGCATTCTCTGTAAATACCTGAGGATGTTCCTACTGCTCAGGGCCCTGGGAATTTAACTGTAGCAAAACACTATGTAAAGAGAAAGAGATATGTATGCTCTTGATTTTCCCTTCTTTTATAGACCCCCAAATACACCAACTCCTTTAATATAGCACCCAGTTCAGAGGTTACATGCTTTTTATGGAAATTCTCAAAATGCTTCGAGCATGTGAGACTTCAGTTTCGATCTCTTTGTGATATTTCACCCTTGGGCTTCCAACACCGGTGGAGGGAAGTTAGGGGGAGAATCGATGCTTATCAGGAGAAGCATGTTTGGATCAGGATATGAATTTGCCATGACATTAGATGAAGCTGCCTTCAAACTTTTAATCCATCCAAGCAAACTAACTAATACCAAGAAAATAGCAAAGTATATTTACAAAATGAGCACAGTACACCCAGCTGTGCAGGCAATGGAATATCTATCTAAAGTGATTAGCTCAGTTTTGTCCCTTGATTCAGAGAGCATGCCATTTTCCTCTGAATTGGTCTGTCTCTTTAGGGCAAAACAATTTCATAATTCAGTGTAGGGATTTCTAAAATGACAGCTAACTACCTTCAGGGGACCACTATGTTTGAGGCAAGGGTTTTCATAAAATAAAGTTGTTATCAGGAGAGTTAAGGAAGTACATAAGGATTTTATAAGGGAGTTATAATTATAAAGGTTGACAGATTTTTACAGAATCAGAATGGAACCACCCCCACTACCAAGGTACAAAAGTTTAAAGGTCACCTACATAAAATCCACTCACCTCCCTTTACTGCTCTAGACTGGTTAAGACAGTTTCAACAGATTCTTCAATGTCATCGTTCCAAGCAAAAAAATTCTTAAGTATACTATTTAGACCTTGGTAATGTACATTTGCAATTTTTTGTAAAGAAAAAGGTATGCTTTATTTAAAATATCCTTATAATGGTTTTATTCTGACCTATAGATATGATATATAAATGCAGAATAAACGCTAGCCAAGGAAAGCATATTCATTATTTGTATCTAACTGAATATATAGAACATTGTCAATATTTGTTGAAAATCCCCTGTGGTATCTCTTGTTTTCATCTCAGTCTTTCCTCTATGGAAGTAATTACCATTTAGCTTTGTTTTAACAATTCTCTATAAATATTAATTTATCTCTCTTTTTGGTTTAATTTTGCTCATTCATGATGTAGATTAAAATGGAATCACACAACATATATTATTCCGTGTCCTGTCTTTGGTTTTACTCTAAACATCATGTGCAGAACATCAAGTGCAGAAATATAACCTACTGTAATTGCTGTGTAGTAGTCTTTTGCATGACTGTCAGTTATGCAACTTCTGACATTTGGATTATTTTCAGTTTTTTGCTCTCATCCATAATGTGATTGTGTACAACACTGAATATCTTTTGATGGAAATGAACTCTATGATAATCACCTAGTGATTGAACTATGATAGAGTGAATGTCTGTTCAACTTTACTTAGTAACACTTAATTGTTTTCTGAAAGAGATTATATATTTATACTCCAACTCATAAAGAATGTACCTGAAATTATAGCAATGCTATAATTAAAATGTTATCGATTAAAAGCATGTTGACATTTTTCCCCATATTGTTCATTCCCATTTCATCTCCTGGAAAAGCTTATTCAAGTCCTTTGCTGATTTTTCTGCTTCATTGTTCTTCCTCCCTTCCTTTATTTATGTTTTAACTGAGGATTTATCCCAGAGGTGCTTTCACTACTGAGGTACAGCCCCTCAGTCCTTTTTATTTTTTTATTTTGCACAAGGTCTTACTAAGTTCCTGAGGGTTTCACTAAATTGCTTTAACTGGCTTCAAACCTGTGATCCTCCTGCCTCAGACTCTGAGGCCTTGGGATTACAATGGTGCACACAGCACCCAGCATTCATTTTCTTATTCATTGCTGGGATTCTTTTTATTTTCTTGACAATGCTGTCTTTGAAGAATGCAGCTAGTATTGTTCACCTGAGAAATGATATTGCTCAGATACCACCTTTATAAATTTTATTCAGTTTTAGAGTTGTTTTTCATATTTAAATTCTTTATTCACTACTGATTGGTACGTCATTATAATATGAGGAAAAGTTTCAATTTCATGTTTTTCCACATAAGTGAGCAACGTTTCAGGGATGTTTACTAAAAACACATTTTTTCCTCTTTTCTCTAAAAGTGTATATTTTACCAGATATCAGTGATGATAAACCTGAGGGGCTGCTCAGGAGCTCACTATTCAGCTCCACTAGTCTTAGTCTTGATTGACCATATTGAATTTCAGAGCATCTTAATAATTTGAGCTTTATTATTAGCCTTAATATGTGAAATAATATCTCTTGGCTTATTCTTCTTTCAGAGGGTTTAACTCTTATTAGAACTTTATATTTCCTTATGAATATTAGAGCCAATTTATCAAGTTCCAAAGAAAACTGTGATGATATTTACATTGTAATTTTACTGAGTCATATTATCATTTTGGGAAAAATGACAGGAAATTAATATTAAATATTTCTCATCATGAATATGCTATGGTTTCCATTCTTTGGGATTTTGATATATTTCATTGATTTGCATTGTCTGGTACAATCATTTACTCTTATGTCAATGAAGCACAGATCACTTTCCACATAATGATCTGACATGTAGTAATATTGCCAAACTCTGTTTCTGATTCCAATAATTTATTTTATAGATTCTTTGAGTTCTATATTGTAGAGAATTCATGTCGAATTCTGTGCAGACACTCATCATCTGCAAAAATATTTTTTCTAATCATTGCACACATGATTTCTTTCAGCCTTGACTCATGTTGCTGGCTGGGGACTCAGCAGCTAAAACAAATAGAAGTCATGATGCCAGGTGCTTTAATTCAATTTTATTTTTCATTTTAAATTTGAGTCCAAGCACTTCACTGTTGAGCATAGAATTTCATATGAATCTTTTGTAGACACCTGTTATGGAGTTGAGGAAATTATCAACTATTCTCCATTAGCTGTGTGGTTTTTTCCTTTGAATAAATATATTGATTTCATTGATTTTGATTTTATAGTTTTTCTTTTTTATATCTTCTGAGAGGCTAATGTGTTTTGTTCAGCTTTAATTCTATTAATCTAATTAATTATTTTGATGAACTTTTGTGTTATAACAAAATTTAAATCTGGACTAAATGCTAGAAAAATATATTAAATGACATTTTTATATATCATAATACATAGAAAACTTGAAAGGATATAGGAAAAGTAGACATAAGAAGCGTGAGTAGGAGCTGGGGTTGTGGCTCAGTAGTAGAGCATTTGCCTAGCATATATGAGGCACTGAGTTCGATTCTTAGCACCACATGTAAATAAAGAAATAAATAAAATAAAGGTCCCTTGACAATTAAAACAAATATTTTAAAAAGAGAAACTTGAATAACTTGGCATTGCACAAATAAATATAAGTAAGCATTTTGCCAGATGGGGTGGCATAGTCCTGGAATCCCAGAGGCTCAGGAAGCTGAGACAGGAAGGAGGAAGGCAAGTTCAAAGCCGGCCTCACCAAAAGTGAAACACTAAGCAACTCAGTGAGATCCTGTCTCTAAATAAAATACAAAATAGAGCTTGGGATGTGACTCAGTGGCTGACTGCTCCCAAGTTCAAACCTTGGTTACCCACCCCCCCAAATAGTAAGTATTGTATCTTTTTCTGTTCTTGTAATATGTTTATGAAAACTGATACAAAAATCATAAAAAACAAATTTACAAAGATGCTACAATGTTTAGTAATACACATGAAAGAATGCCATAATTATCATATAAAACCTCTTAATGAAATGTATGAAGTGATATTTGGATAGATAAAAAGCCATCATATTTTTAATGGTTCATTAGAAAGTTAATAAAACAATAAGTGTTCCCAAATTACTTAAGTTTAATTCAATTTTAAATACAGTACATTTGAATTTAGAATGTAATTCATATTTTTGCAAATATAAATTTATTTTCTTGGCCAACCAATCCAAATAAATTCTTCAAAGTAAAATATTTAAAAGAACAGCAGTCAGTATATGTTGGGGAAAGCTAATCTTATAAAATATAAGGAAAAAACCTACCCTAAAAAAATAAAATAATCTTCAATTAGTAAAACAAAATAATGAAAAAGAATAGAAATGTCAAAAATTGACTCAATAAAAATATAATTTTAAAAAGATAAAGTTGATATAATTATGTAATTAGAATAAGATGAATAACTTAATGGCTCTAGACAATGCGAATATTTGTAAAGCATAATTTGTAAATGTATTAAAATCCTAACTGCAAATATTAAAAAGAAAATATCTACAAAATTATGTACTCTCTAGGGCATAAGAGATTTCTTTAAAGTTAGGAAATCAAAAACACAGGTGTTTGCTCAAAATTCACAGTGAAGATCTAAGAAAAATTTCCTTGTATTTTTAGCAGAGGGAGAAAAATGTGGCAATTCTGAAATACCCTTAGAGCTTCCTTCAAAACATGGGTCTATTATCCAAGGGAAATAATTTCACCAGCAATTTATGTTCTGGGGGAAAGACTATTAGTCCTTTCTATCTCACTGGAGGTAATGTTTCAAACCAAGAAACAGGTCTAAAGATCACAGCCCATGGACTTGGGACCAATAAAAAATATAAAACACAAATCTTCCTCCAGTTCTATCCATTGCATTGATGGAGTTGTATGACAACAACAGGAAGAGGTACAGGATACAACCTATAAGAAGGAGTTGTTAGGAAAACCCAAAGACAAGGGAGAGAGAATGAGCATCACAAGCAACTTTAAGTCTTTTTCATCTATGGCTAAAGAAACATTTAAAAAGAACTTACCTCCTTACCAGATTAACAAAACACCTCGCACTAAATGCCCATCTCAGTTTCTATTAAGTGATACATCACGCTTGACTTTTAACAACAAAAGTATTGTAGTGAATGCCTACACCAAAAAAAGTTTATAAGGAGAAAAAACATGTGCAGAACCAGACTAGGACATGGATGCAGATTGTGGAACTATTAGGAAAGTTAAAATAACTGTGATGGATATATTGTAGCTCTTGTGGAAAACAACAGGCAGCATACCAGAATGCATAAGTACTATATGTACAAATATGGAAATACTAAAAAACAAAAAGAGTGCTGGAAATGAAAAATATTATAGTAGAAATGAGGAATGCATTTGATGGGTTCATTCACTAACTCCAGCTATGAATGAACACAGTTGAGAATAGTATCAGTGAGTTCAAAGATGTGTCAATAGGAACGTCTCACACTGGATAGCAAAGAGATAAAAGAATGAAAAATGATGTAATAACCAATAACTGGGATAACTACAAAAGATATCCATATGGGTAATGGGAATACCAGGAGAAGAAAAGCCAGAAGAATTATCTGAAGGCATATTCACCAAGACTTTACCAAGATTAATGACAGATACCAAATCACAGATCCAAGAATGTGAGAGAACTAAAAAAAGAAAGATAAATAGCAAAATACCCGTACTTATATCATTTTCAAGCTGCAGAAAATCAAAGAGAAAAATCCTCCCAAATAATAGAAAAACCAAATTGCGTGTAGATGAACAAGCCTAAGAAGAATTACATCATGGTTCACATTAAGTCACGTAGACAAGACAAATGTGTGGGAAAATGTTTAAAGGGATGAATAGAAAAGGAAACACCAACCTAGAGTTCTACATACAGTGAAATTACCCTTCAGAAGTGAAAAAATTACATATTTTTTAGACAAACAAAAACTAAGGGAATTCATTGATAGTACAGCTTTAAGTACAAAATGTTAAAAGTAATTTTATCCATACAAAAAAATATTAATCAGAAATGTGTGTCTACTACATAAAGGGAAAGCATCACCAAAGAATGAAATAATTTACTTTCCTTATCTTAATTGATCAAATAGGAAACTCTAAAATGATAAGAAGAATGTACTTGGTGATTGAAGCCTCTGGAAAAATATAATGGATGGCAGTAATGTTAGAAGGAAAGCTTAGGAGATATCAGGAATACCCTGTTCTAATGTGTCTGCCCTCCTTGTGAAGCAGTGTGGTGGTGTTTAAAGGAGACCTAGAATAGTTGTAAATGTATGTTGCAACCTTCAACATTTTTTCAATAAGAACTACAATTGAGGCCAAGTGCGCTCACACATACCTATGATCCCAACAACTTGGGACCAGCAACTTGTGAGACTCAGGCAGAAGAATTATAATTTCAAGTTCAACCATGACAATTTAGGAGACTTTATCTCCAAGTAAAAAATGAAAAGGACTGGGGATGTCGTTCAGGGGTAGACTGCCACTGGGTTCAGTCATCGGTACTGCAATGCATACATATATTTTTTTTCCTCCAGATTCTGACAGGTGAGAAAAAGAAATGTTAGAAAATGTTCAATTAAAAGCAAAAAAGGTAGATTAAAAGATGAAGATTTTGTAAAGCAAAACATGGAAAATATTAATACATCTATATTATAATCACTATAAATGTGAAAGGTCTAAACATACTAATTAAAGAAAGAGACTATCGAAATGAATATAAAAACAAGACCCACCTATAAACAGTTTCCTACAAGAAATTACCTTTCAATATAAAGGCCTAGATAGATTAAAAGTAAAGGAGGGAAATAGAATTCATAATGACAGCATTACCAAAATAAAGAGTAAATATATTTATTTTGGATAAAGCAGACATTAAAACAATAAAAAATATTAGGATTTTAGAGCCTCATTGCATAGTAATAAATATACAAGTAACTAAAAGGGAAAAAAAAATCACTACTATAAATGCACCTAAAAACCAGACATCAAAATGTGGGAGGCAAACCTAACAAAGCCGCAAAGAGGAATAGACAAATTCCCTATTTTTGTCAGAAATATTAACAATCCAGTTCAGTAACTGGTAAACCCAGCAGGCAGAGTAACAGCATGGATCAGTAAATATTTCCATCAGATTTTGGCTCATCTATTTTGATAATGTTTCTCAGATTCACAGAAACTCCAAGCAAGATAATCACATTTGGGGCTAGAAAGCTTACCACAAATAAATGATAAGTATGTCTGGTGATGGATATGTTAATTAAATCAATTTAATCATTTCACAGTGTATAACATCATTTGTACCTCTTAAATATATATGACTATTATTCATTAATTAAAAATAATCTGAATTAAGTAAACCAAACGAATGACACCTTGACAAATTTAAAAGAATGGCAATCTTATAAATTATGTTTTCAGATCACAATGGAATTAAACCATAAATCTATAACAGAAATTTGCCTAGGAAGTCTCAAAATATGTGAACATTGAAAATAGACTTCTCAATAAAATACCGATCAAAGAAAAAGCTTCAAGAGAAATAAAATATTTTGAACTGCATGAAAAATAAATAATAAAATGTAAGCCAAAAGAAGGAAGAAATGAGAAATCAATAGAGAAGAGTAATACAAGTAAAATCTTTATTTAAAATATCAGCATAATATAGTGATGCAGTCACCTTGATGTTTATAGCAGCACAATTCACAATAGCCAAATTATGGACTCAACAAAGGTGTCGATCAGTAGATGAATGGATTAAGAAATTCTGATATAGATACATAATGGAGTTCAACTCAGCCCTAAAGAAGAATGGAATTATGCGATTTGCTGGTAAATGAATGAAAATGGAGAACACTAGTCTCAGTGAAATAAGCCTGACTCAGAAACTCAGAGGCTGAATGTTTTCTCTCATGTGTAACCTAGAATAAAACAAAAGGAGGAGGGAAGGATAGGATATCATAAAGATTCAGCAAGATCAGTAGTGTAGAAGAAGGAGATGGGGAGGTAGAGAAGAGGGACGGGAAAGGGGAGGCAATGCAAACTGAATTCAAAATGTTCACAGGACTGGAAGATGTCCCCGCACAGCTTGTGTGACCGTGCTGGTGGTGGTGGTGGTGGTGGTGGTGGTGGTGATGGTATTTGGAACTCACAAAGGAAGATACCAGGAGCTAATGAAAAAATTCCCAGAGGGTACCTGAGCCAGGAAGACTAAAATAGGCACAAAGAATGTTTTGCCTGGACCATTCAGCCTGTGGATCCCAAGGGAGAAAACTCCCATGAGAGCCAGCACCCCGTAAGAGCTACTTTGAAGGCTGCTCAAGGGTGAATACGTGGCTATGTACATCCATAGCAATGAAGGTGAAACCTGTGGAGCCTTAGGTCCTATGCCCTAAAAGTAGATTTTTTTTTTTTTTCTGAAGGCCCAGAAACCCAGAAGCTCTTCAGAGATAGTAAGCTCTACACCAAAACCAATAGGGAGAGTGGACCAAATCTCAATGACCACCAACAGAGTTCTAAAACCCACCGAAGTCCAAACCCCAATGACTGGAAATGCCAATCTAGAACTCTGCATCACTTCCACTGCAGGATTACACAATTATTAGCACTCCTCAGTATATGAATGTATATTAATATACATATATTCATATTATATTATTTATGCATTAATAATAACTCTTTCCTAATTGTGTTCATTTTTAGCCTCGATTAGACTTAATGGGATACAATTATACTAGGGGTCCAATTGTATTGATCTTACATTTGCTGGTTCATTCATACCTAGGTTCTGGGCCCTTCTATCTCCATTTCTTAATTAACTTTCCCAGGAACAGCAAAAGTTTCCTGTTTTCCTCCTCTCTTTCTGTTTTTCATTACTTTCAGGTAACTTATTATTTCTTCTTCTTTTTAACTCACACCTGCTACCCATCTCCTGCCTCTTCTATGATCACTTTTTCAGACACATCAAACTTTCTCTTGCATTCCTACCCTATTATCTCTTAGTTAAGAAACTATAATTCCACCAAATAATAGAAATTAAATAGATTATGTAATTTCTACCCCATTTAAGTTGTGGTTATTAATGCATTGGACAACATAATAGACACCTGCTGACATTCACCTGATCCAGTTCACATTTTTAAATTGTTGTTTCTGTTGTTAAATTCTGACACCATCATTCCTATATGTGTAACAATTAATGTTATAAGTATCAAAGTAGACACCACACATTTGTCTTAAGGTTGTGCACTTGTTGCTTACATTATTGTCATTCCTGGCTCACCCTCCTTCTATGAGTGCCTGGAAAAAGATTGGGACACTTCAAGATCATAGAGTAAAGATCCTGTGACTGAGAAATATTCACATCTCAATGAAGCAACAATGAATCTCATCCCACACACAATCTAGCTTCACTGGAGCCTTAATATTAATCTAACTCAAAGAAGTGAAGAGACAAAAATTTCAACAACTAGGATTCAAGGAAGAACAATCAAACAGGTACCTCAGGTCTCACCCTTTGATATCATCATATATCAAAAACAGTGAGAAGTCCAGAACAAATGAGACACACCTTGCACAAGCAAGGATGCACATGAAAAAGAGGAAAGGGGTACCCATCTCAACTGATGTGCAAGTCCATGATCTCTGAAAACATGGTGTAACAGGCAAACAAATCTCTGCACAAAATCCACTAATAAAAGATCCCACTGATATTGAAGTGGATGAAATCCTAGAGAAAGATTTAAAAACTATTAAAATCATCAATGAACTAAGAGAAGATCTAAGGGATGAATTAAGAGAGCAAATACAGGATATAAAAGATCACTTTAATAAAGAAATAAAAACCATAAGAAGAAACCAATCAGAACTCCTAGAGATGAAAGACACAATAAATCAAATTAAAAATTCACTTGAAAGCATCACTATCACATTAGATTGTGTAGAAATAGAACATCATCCAGGAAGCCAGAACTTTAGGTCTTGAAGACCGGGTATATGAACTTGAGTACGCAGAGTGTAATAAAGGGGAAAAATAGGATTTGAACAGAATATCCAAGAACTTTGGGACAACTTCAAGAAATAAATATGAGAATCATTGGGATAGAGGAGAATATGAAAATGCAAACTAAAAATATTAAGGGCATTTTCAGTGATATAGTTACAGAAAACTTTTCCCATATCATAAATGAGATAGACATCCACATACAGGAAACACACAGGACTCCCCAGAATAGACCTGATAAAATGAGAAATTCTCCAAGACACATCATAATTGAAATGGGTAACATGGAAAATAAGGAAAATTTTAAAAGCTGCAAGAGAGAAACATCAGGACACATATAGAGGCAAACCAATAAAACTCACATCTGATTTCTCACTTCAGATCCTAAAATCAATGAGTCCTGGAAAGAGCATGCTACATTCTAAAACAAAACAACCACTAGGCAAGGTTACTATACCCAGTAAAACTCAGCTTTAGTTTCAAGAGGAAAATAAAAATTTTCATAAGAAGAATAAACTAAAAAAATTCATGATCACCAAACCAGCACTACAAAGAACACTAAAAGATAAACTTCACACAGACTACTCATAAACAAATCCCCAAAACTCCCAAATAGAGGACTACTGATAGAAGAGAAACCTACTAAACAAGAATCAAGACAGTGTTAAATAGAGCCAAAAATCAAAGTGGCAGGAAACCATAAATGCATATTCATGTTAACACTGAATATTAATGGCCTCAACATCTAAGTTAAAAGACATAGTTTAAGAGAATGGAAAGAAAGGCAAAATGTTGCAACTACCAAATCTTTACAGGAGACTCATTTTTTAGGCAAAGACACCAATAGGCTGAAGGAAAAATGGCGAAAACATTTATTCCATGCAAATGGACTCCTAAAATAAGCAGAAGTAGTTATCCTCATATATGACAAAGCACTTTTCAACAAAAATTAATCAGAAGAGAGGAAGTGGCCACTATGCCAAAGGTAAAAAAGCAATCCAACAAGAAGATATAATATAGTAAATATTTATGCACCAAATGTTAGTGCATCCAACTACATAAAAAAATAACTTCATAATATTAAATCTCACATAGATCCCAACAGAAAAATACTTGGTAATTTCAACACACCCTTGATGCCAATAGACAGGTCATCAAAACAGAAAATTAATAAAAGTATTTCCAACCTAAATAAAACTACAAATCAAATGGACCTAAAAGGCACCTACAGAAAATTTCACCCCCAAACAACAGAATGTATCTTCTTCTTAGCAGCAGCTCATGGAATTTTTTCAAAATGGACCATATTCTAGGTTACAAAGTAAATCTTAGCAAATACAAAATAATTGGTAAAATCCCATGTGTATTATCAGAACATAATGAAATAAAACTAGAAATTAACATCAAAAGATAAATCACATAAATACATGGAAGTTGAATAATACTCTTTTAAATGAACAATAGATCAAAGAAGAAATGAGAGCAGAAATCAATAAATTCTTAGAAACAAGCAAGAACTGACATGCAACATATCAAAATCTCTAGGACAGCATGAAAGCAGTTCTAAGAGCAAAATTTATAGCACTGAGTGCCTACGTTTTAAAAAAAATCCGCCCCAAATCAACTTATGCTCAACCTCAATGCTTTAGAAAAAGAACAACAAAGTAATTTCATAATCAGTGGAATTAAGATTAGAGTCAAAATTAATGAAATGGAGAATAAAAACAAACAATAGAAAGGATTAATGCAATGAAGAGTTGATTCTTCAGAAAGATAAAGAAGATAGATAAACCCTTGGCCAAACTAACCAAAAGAAAGAGTGGAAAACAACCAGTTAATAAAATTAGAGATGAAAAAGGGAATAATAACACAGACCTTTATGAAATCCAGAGGATAATCAGAAACTATTTTGAAATTTTATACTCCAATTAAAATGGAAAATCTCAGACAGTAACAAATTTCTAGACACATGACCTGCCCAAATTGAACCACACATGTGGAAAGTCAAAAAAGACTGATAACAAGTAATGAAATTGAAACAGTATTTAAAAGTCTTCCAATAAAGGAAAGCCAAGGACCAGATTGAATCTCAGCTGAGTTCAACCAAACCTTTAAAGAAGAACTAACAACAGTCTTTCTTAAATTATTCCATACAATTTAAAAGGGAAGCCCCATTTGCAAAATACATTCTACGAAACCAGTATAACTCTGATACCAAAACCAGACAAAATGAAAGAAGAAAACTACAGACCAATCTGATTTTAAGTCCTTTGGGTATAAGCCAAGGAGTGGGATAGCAGGATCAAATGGTGGATCCATTCCAAGTTTTCTAAGGAATCTCCACACTGCTGTCCAGAGTGGCTGCACCAACTTGCACTCCCACCAGCAATGTATGAGTGTACCCTTTTTCCCACATCCTCGCCAACACCTGTTGTTGCCTGTGTTCTTGAAAAAAGACATTCTAATTGGGGTAAGATGAAATCTTAAGGTGGTTTTGATTTGCATTTCTCTTATAACAAGTGATGTTGAACATTTTTTCATAAATCTGTTGATTGCTTGTAGATCTTCCTCTGTAAAGTGTCTGTTCATTTCCTTGGCCCATTTATTGATTGGGTTATTGGTGTTCTTGGTGTAAAGATTTTTGAGTACTTGGTAGATTCTGGAGATTAGTGCTCTGTCCGAAGTGTGTGTGGCAAAGATTTTCTCCCACTCTGAAGGCTCTCTCTTCACATTGCTGATTGTTTCCTTTGCTGAGAAGAAGCTTTTTAGTTTCACTCTATCCCAATCATTGATTCGTGCTTTTATTTCTTGCGCTTTGGGAGTCATGTTAAGGAAATCTGGTCCTAGGCCAACATGATGAAGATTTGGACCTATTTTCTCTTCTATTAGGTGCAGAGTCTCTGGTCTGATTTCTAGGTCCTTGATCCACTTTGAGTTGAGTTTTGTACAGGGTGAGAGATATGGGTTTAGTTTCATTTTGCTGCATATGGATTTCCAGTTTTCCCAGCACCATTTGTTGAAGAGGCTGTCTTTTCTCCATTGCATGTTTTTGCCTCCTTTGTCAAGTATGAGATACCTGTACTTATTTGGGTTTGTCTCTGTGTCCTCTATTCTGTACCATTGATCTACCTGTCTATTTTGGTACCAATACCATGCTGTTTTTGTTACTATTGCTCTGTAGTATAGTTGGAGGTCTGGTATTGTGAAACCCCCTGCTTCACTCTTCTTGCTAAGGATTGCTTTAGCAATTCTGGGTCTCTTATTCCTCCAAATGAATTTCAGGATTGCTTCAGTGATGCAGCCACATCAATGTTCATAGCTGCTCAATTCACAATAGCTAGATTGTGGAATCAACCTAGATGCCCTTCAGTAGATGAATTGATAAAGAAACTGTGGTATATATACACGATGGAATATTACTCAGCCATAAAGAAGAATAAAATTATGACATTTGTAGGTAAATGGATGATGTTGGAAACTGTTATGCTAAGTGAGATCGGCCAATCCCAAAAATCCAAAAGCCGAATGGTCTCTCTGATAAATGAATGATGATGCATAATGTGGGGGGGGAAAGATGGCAAGAATGGAGGAAAGATAGCTAGCATAGAGGGAAGGGAGGGGTGGGGGCGGGTGGGGGGTAAAATCAATAACAGAGTGTGTGACAGATATCATTGCCCTGTGTACATGCAAGAAAGCACAGATGGTGTGACTCTACTTTGTGTACAACCCTAGAAACAATAGCTGTACTCCATTTGTGTTCAATGAATCAATAAGTAAATAAAAAAAAACAATTAAGTTCATGAATTTTAGATAACAATATAAATAACAAATGATATATTGGTAAAATGCTTAAGAAATAAAATAACATGGACAAATCAACAGATCTGAGAAGTTCAGTTCTGAGGTTTGAATACAGGACCAACAATTCAAGATAAGCATGGAATAAATATTGGTTGAATCACTCAATAAATAACTGCAAAATCTATCTTCTAAAGTTTTAAGGAAATTGTTGTGGCTATTGGGAAAATTTGTAAATTACAAATGTATTTTTGTCTCTTAAATGTTATTTCTCAGAAGAGAGCCAAATTCTGCAAATATATTTGTTAACTTCTCATAAAGGCAAAATTGAGCTGAACTTTTTAAATAACTGGTTTCAAATATAAATATAAACTGAAATAAAAATTAAAAAAAAAGAAAACTACAGACCAATATCCCTGATGAACATAGACGAAAAAATCCTCAATAAAATATTAGCAAACCACATTCACAAATACATCAAAAAGATAATACACCATGATCAAATTGTTTTCACTATAGGGATATAAGATTGATTCAACATATGCTGTTCAATAAATGGAATTCACCACTTAAACAGAAGTAAAGACAAGAATCACCCGATCATTTCAAAAGATGCAGAAAATGCCTTTGATAAAATACATCACCCATGCATGTTAAAAATCTAGAGAAACTAGGTATGGGAAGAACTTACCTCAACATCATAAAGGCTATTTACAACAAACTCAAAGCCAACACCATACTCAATGTAGATAAACTAAAAGCATATCTTCTAATATTAGGAACAAGACAAGGCTATTCACTCTCAATACTCCAATTCAATATAGTCCTCAAGACATTAGCCAGAGCAATCAAGGAAGATAAGTTAATCAAATGGATACAAATAAGAAAAGAAGAAATCAAACTATCAATTTTCCTGATGACATGATCCTATATGTAGAATGCCACCAAAAAAAAAAAATCCTCCAGAAAACTTCTAGAGCTTATTAATGAGTTCAGAAAAATAAATACAAAGTATCAGAATACAAGGTAAACACCAAAAAATAAAAAGATTTCCTATATTCCTACAGTGATTCAGTCAAGAAGAAATCAGAACAACCATTTCATTCACAATAATCTCAAAAGAAAATACTCGGAAATTAATCTAGCCAACAAAATGAAAGAACTCTACAATGAAAATTATGCAACACTGAATAAAAAAAGTAAAGACCTTAAAAGATGGAAAGACCTACCATGTTCTTGGATAGGCAGAACTGATGTGAACAAAATGGCCATATTACCAAAATCAATATAGATATTCACTGCAATCCCCTCAAAATACTAATGACATTTTCACGGAATTTGAAAAAAAAAAATCCTTACGTTTATTTGGAAGAATAGTCAAAGCAATACTCAGTAATAAAAGTCATGCAGGAGGCATTATGATAGTTGATCTGAAATTATTATACAGAGCTATGGTAACAAAAACAGGAAATGGCAATCAGGGATTTTATAAAATTAAAAAGGGAGACCATAAAGTAGAGAAAAGGAATGCAAGATAAGGAGGAAGGATGAATAAAATTGGTCAAATCATGTTATGTGAATGTATCAGTACATCTCAATGAATCCTACTACTATGAATAATTACAGTGCACCCAAAAAATGTTTTCTGACAAAACAATACAGAATTTGAGCAACCTAGGCCTAATGAATTAACACTTCCCTGCACATTGGTACATACAAAATCAATTAGATTATGTTTTTACTGTATCCTGTCACTTGGCTATCATTTTTTATTAGGTACAGGAGCATTTTTATTGATCCTTTTGGATTTTTCACATAGACAATGTGAACAAAGATAATTTCATTAGTTCCTTTCAAATCTGTATACTTTGGTTCCCTCTTCTTTGTTCTGGTACTAATGTAATTGGATTTCCGGTATAATATTAAAAGGAGATATTGAACTTTTTTTTTTTTCATATATTTGCTGGTCCATTGTGTTTTCACAGCACCATTTGTTAAAAGGCTGTCCTTTCTCTAGTGCATGTATTGGTGCTTTTATCAAGAGTCAGATGACCCCATGTGGATTTGTCTCTATGTCTTCCGTTCTATTCCATTGATCTGTGTATCTGTTTCATGGCACTATCACATCATGCTCTTGTTTCTTTTTTCCTATGACTCTGTACCATAATTTGAAATCAGGTATTGTGAAGCCTCCATTATTGCCCCTTTCCCACAGAATTATATTGACTTTTGGTGTTTTTTATTCTCCTATGTGAACTTTAGGAGTATTTTTTATTTCTACGGAAATTGTCATTGGTATTTTAATAGGATTTCTTTCAGTCATATGGCATTTTAACAATAATAATTCTGCCTATCCAAGAACATCAGAGATCTTTCTATTTTCTAGTGTCTTCAATTTCTTTCTTCACTGTTCTGTAATTTTCATTGTACAGATATTTCACCTCAGTTAGATTTGTACTTAAATTTTTATTTTTATTTTATTTTGAGCTTGTTGTGAATGAAATTGTTTTCCTGATCTTTTGTTTTCCAGAGGATTTGTTCATAAAAAATCTACTGATTTTTGTATGTTGATTTTGTAACCAACTATTTTGCTGATTTTGTCAGCTATAGAAGACTTCTGGTGGAGTTTTGTGAATATTCTAAATATAGGATCATATCATTTCCAAACAGTGATAATTTGACTCTTTTCCTTTCCTATTTTTATTCCTTTTATGTTATTCTCTTGCATAAAATCTCTATAAAACTTCAAGTACTATATTGAATAGGAGTGGAGTTATGGTTTAAATATTAGGTGTCCCATAAAAGCTCATGTATGAGGGATGCAATGGTTAGAGATGAAATGATTGGGCTATGAGAGCTTTAATCTAATTAGTGCATTAATTCTAGGAAAGGAATTACCTGTGGTAACTGTAGGCAGATAGGGTGTGGCTAGAGGAGGTGGGTCATTGGATCCATGACTGTGTCCCTGGAGAGTAGAGTTCTCTCTCTCTCTCTCTCTCTCTCTCTCTCTCTCTCTCTTTCTCTCTCTCTACTTCCTGGTATAACATTCTGAACCACTTTCCCACTTTTCTCAACCACACTCTTCTGCCATGATGTCCTGCCTCACCTTGGACCCCAAAGAATAGAGTCAGCTGTCTATAGACTAAAAGTTCTGAAACTGTGAGCCCCCAAATGAACTTTTTCTAATGTTCTTGTCAGGTCTTTTGGTTACAGCAGCAAAAATGCTGACTAAAACAAGTGGTAAGAGTATACATCCTTGTCTTATTACTGATTTGAGAGGAAATGATTTCAGTTTTTTCCCACTTAGTGTAACATTGGCTTTGGATTGCCATGTGTAGCCTTTATGATGTTCAGAGGTAAGTTCTTTCTATCCCTAGTTTATTTAATCATGAATTGATGCTGAATTTTGCTCAGGGCTTTAACTGATCTGCTGAGATAGTAATGTGGTTTATCCTTAATTTTATTTATGTGATGAATTGTACTTATAGATTTGTGTAAGTTGAACAATCCTTGCAAACCTGAATTAAACAAAATTTTTCATGATGTACAATCTACTTAATGTATTGTTGCATGTAATTTGCTAATAATATATTAAGAATTTTTGCATCTCTATTCATTAAGGACATTGATATAGTTTTTCTTCTTTATCTGCTCTTCATGTCAGAGTTATGCAGGCTTCATCGAATAAATGTAGAGGTGTCCCACCTCCCCTTCTTTCTATTTCATGGAATATTTCTTCTTTAAAAGTCTGGAAGAATTCAACAGAAAATTCATCTGGTTGTGAGATTTTCTTTTTAGGATATATTTTTATTACTAACGCATTATTTTTCCTGTAATTGCACTTTTTAGTCTTTCTGTATATTCAATTTCAGTAGGTGGTATGTGTCTATAAATTCAGCATTTCTCCTAGACTTTCTAATTTATTGGGAAATAAATTTTTATAATAGTTCATAATGGTCCTCTTGATTTCATTAATGTCTGTGGTGATATCTACTTTCTCATCTTTAATGTTATTAATTTGGTACTTTTTCCGGTTAGTTTGTCTAAGGTTCAACAATCTTGTGTATCTTTTAAAGTAACAAACTTTTTCTTTCTTTGATTTTTTGTATTGTTTTTTAATTCCTGATTTCATTTATTTTGACATAAGTCTGAATTATTATCTTCCTTCTACAGGTCTTTCAATTGGTTGGTTTTTTATCCCCCACCCCCCACCCCACTCCATGGTCTTGAATTCACTTTTCAGTGGTTTATTTGAGACCTTTGGGATGTTTTGAATGTAGACACTCATAAGTATAAACTTTCCTATTTGAATTGCCTGGATTGTGGCCTAGAGACTCTGGTTTGTTGTATTTCTATTCTCATTTGGTAATAAGAATTTTGAATTTCTCCCCTAATATGACCATTCATTATTCAAAACATATTGTTAAATCTCTGTGTGGCTTATATTTTTGATATCTTTTCTTGTTGTTGATTGGTAATTTCATTCCATTGTATCCTGATTAGATACAAAGAATTACATCAATATTTTGTATTTTCTCAGAATAAGAGTAGCTCTGTGGCCCAAAATATAGTCTATTTTGAAGAATTTTCCATGAGCAGCTAGAGGAAAGTGAATTTGGCTATTGTTGTATGAAATAGTCTATAGATGTCTGTTAATTTGATTTATAATACATTTTAGGTCTGAAAAAAATCTTTACTAAGTTTATGTTTGGGTGAATTACATTTTACTGAAAGGAATATGTTGAAGTCACCCAGTATTATTGAATCAGGTTGTATCTATGTTTTTAAATCAAGTGATGTTTGTTTTATGTAATTAGGTGCACCAATGTTTGGGGCATAAATAGTAAATTTACTCTCAATATATCTCCGGGTTGAATTGTTGCCCTTACCAGTATAGGGTGACCTTCTTATCTCTTCTTTTGAATTTTGGATTGAAGTCTACTTTATTGAATGTAAGAGGAGCTACCTCTGCTTCTATTTGTATGAAATAACATTTTCTATGTTTTTACTTTCAGCCTGTGGATGTCTTTTGCTGATATGTGCTTCTCTTGCAGGCAATGTATAGCTGTGTCTTATTTCTTAATGTGATACTCTAGTCTATGTCTTTTAATAGCAAAGTTGAGAACATTTATATTCATTCTACTATAGAGTGGTGCTTATTATATCTTGCCATTTTTATTTATTTCTAATGTTTAAATTGATAATATTTCTATTCTTCTAATAAAATTTATCCTTTCCTAAGCTCACCTACTTGTTTTTATCTTTTTCTGTGTGTCGCATTTAAGCATATTCTATAAAATTGACTGAATGGTCATGAATTATCTCAATTTATGCTTATCTTGAAAGGTTTTTATTTCCTCTTCCATTCTAAAGAATATTCTGTATATTACAATCTTTTCTCACTGTTTTTTTTTTCCTTCAGGGATGGAGGGAAGGAAGATAGATATAAAGTGAGGGAGAAAGAAGAATGAAGGGGAGTGGAAGGAACAGAGCTGAGAATGAACAAAATAGTTATCAAGAGAGCATCCAATTAATTTATATAATACATAAAACTAGAAAGAACTCAGAAAAAAAGCACAAAATGTAGTTCAACATTAGAAATCAGTTTACATCCAGCAGCTAATAAAACAAAAGTGATAAAACATTCTGCTTTTCTTTTGCTGGAGTTTTTTTTATTTAATTTTTTGATTCATTGAACACAAATGGAGTACAGCAATTATTTTTCTGGTTGTACACAAAATAGAGTCACCCCATCTGTGCATTCATACATGTACACAGGGCAATGATGTCTGTCACACATACTGTTATTATTCTTACCCCCCAACCTCAACCCCACCCCTCCCTTCCCTCTATGCTCTCCATCCTTTCTCCATTCTTGCCATCATTCCACTCCACATTATGCATAATCATTCACTTATCAGAGAGACCATTCAGCCTTTGGATTTTTGGGATTGGCTAATCTCACTTAGCATAATAGTCTCCAACATCATCCATTTACCTACAAATGCCATAATTTTATTCTTCTTTATGGCTGAGTAATATTCCATTGTGTATATATACCACAGTTTCTTTATCCATTCATCTATTGAAGGACATCTAGGTTGGTTCCACAATCTAACTATTGTAAATTGAGCAGCTATGAACATTGATGTGGCTGCATCACTGCGGTAATCTGATTTTAAGTCCTTTGGGTAAAGGCCAAGGAGTGGGATAGCTGGGTCAAATGGTGGATCCATTCCAAGTTTTCTAAGGAAACTCCAGACTGCTTTCCAGAGTGGCTGCACCAACTTGCACTCCCACCAGCAATGTATGAGTGGACCCTTTTCCCCACATCCTCGTCAACACCTGTTGTTGCCTGTATTCTTAATAAAAGACACTCTAGTTGAGGTAAGATGAAATCTTAAGGTGGTTTTGATTTGCATTTCTCTTATAATGAGTGATGTTGAACATTTTTTCATAAGTCTGTTGATTGCTTGTAGATCTTCCTCTGTAAAGTGTCTGTTCATTTCTTTGGCCCATTTATTGATTGGGTTATTAGTATTCTTGGTGTAAAGATTTTTGAGTACTTTGTAGATTCTGGAGATTAGTGCTCTATCTGAAGTGTGTGTGGCAAAGATTTTCTCTCACTCCGAAGGCTCTCTCTTCACATTGCTGATTGTTTCCTTTGCTGAGAAAAAGCTTTTTAGTTTGACTCTATCTCAATCATCGATTCCTGCTTTTATTTCTTGCGCTATGGGAATCATGTTAAGGAAATCTGGTCCTAGGCCAACACGATGAAGATTTGGACCTATTTTCTCTTCTATTAGGTGCAGGGTCTCTGGTCTAATTTCTAGGTCCTTGATCCACGTTGAGTTGAGTTTTGTACAGGGTGAGAAATATGAGTTTAGTTTCATTTTGCTGCATATGGATTTCCAATTTTCCCAGCACCATTTGTTGAAGAGGCTGTCTTTTCTCCATTGTATGTTTTTGGCTCCTTTGTCAAGTATGAGAAACCTGTACTTATGTGGGATTGTCTCTGTGTCCTCTATTCTGTACCATTGATCAACCTGTCTATTTTGGTACCAATATCATGCTGTTTCTATTACTATTGCTCTGTAGTATAGTTGAAGTTCTGGTATTGTGATACCCCCTGCTTCGCTCTTCTTGCTAAGGATTGCTTTAGCTATTCTGGGTCTCTTATTCCTCCAAATGAAATCCATGATTGTTTGCTCTATTTCTATGAGGTCCATCATTGGGATTTTAATTGGAATTGCATTGAATTTGTATAGCACTTTTGGAAGTATGGCCATTTTGACAATATTAATTCTGCCTATCCAAGAACATGGGAGATCTTTCCATCTTCTCAGATTCTCTTTAACTTCTTTCTTTAGTGTTCTGTAGTTCTCATTGTAGAGGTCTTTGACTTCTTTTGTTAGATCGATTCCCAAGTATTTTATTTTTTTTGAGGTTAATGTGAATGGGGTACTTTTCCTAAATTCTCTCTCAGAGGATGCATCATTTATGAATAAAAATGCATTGGATTTATGAGCATTAATTTTATATCCTGCTACTTTACTGAATTCATTTATGAGTTCCAAAAGTTTTCTGGTGGAATTCTTAGGGTCTTCTAAATAGAGAATCATGTCATCAGCAAATAGGGATAGTTTGAGCTCTTCTTTTCCTATTTGTATTCCTCTACTTTCTTTGGTCTGTCTAATTGCTCTGGCTAGAATTTCAAGAACAATGTTGAATAGTAGTGGTGAAAGAGGGCATCCCTGTCTTGTTCCAGTTCTCAGGGAATGCTTTCAATTTTTCTCCATTTAGAATGATGTTAGTTGTGGGCCTAGCATAGATAGCCTTTACAATGTTAAGGAATGTCCCTACTATCCCTGTTTTTTCTAGTGTTTTGAGCATGAATGGGTGCTGCATTTTATCAAATGCTTTCTCTGCATCTATTGAAATAATCATGTGGTTCTTGACTTTAAGTCTGTTGATGTGGTGAATTACATTGATTGATTTCCGGATGTTGAACCAACATTGCAACCCTGGGATGAAACCCACTTGATCATGGTGCACTATTTTTTTAATATGCTTTTGTATGCGATTCGCTAAAATTTTGTTAAGAATTTTTGCATCTATGTTAATTAGGGATATTGGTCTGAAATTTTCTTTCCTCGATGTGTTCTTCTCTGGTTTTGATATCAGGGTGATATTAGCTTCATAGAATGAGTTTGGAAGGGTTCCCTCCTCCTCTATTTCGTGAAATACTTTGAGGAGTATTGGAATGAGCTCTTCTTTGAAGGTCTTGTAGAACTCGGCTGTGAATCCATCTGGTCCTGGACTTTTCTTTGTTGGTAGGCTTTTGATGACTTCTTCTATTTCATTGCTTGAAATTGATCTATTTAAGTTGTGTGTGTCCTCCAGATTCAGTTTGGGTGGCTCATATGTCTCTAGGAACCTGCTAATGTCTTCGAGGTTTTCTATTCTGTTGGAGTATAAATTTTCAAAGCAGTTTCTTATTATGTTTTGTATTTCAATTATGTCTGTTGTAATATTTCCATTTCCATCACGGACTTTAGTAATTTGGAGTTTCTCTCTCCTTCTCTTTGTTAGTGTGGCTAAGGGTTTATCAATTTTGTTTATTTTTTCAAAGTACCAACTTTTTGTTTTGTCAATTTTTTGAATTGTTTCTTTTGTTTCAATTTCCTGTTGATTTCAGCTCTGATTTTGATTATTTCCTGTCTTCTACTACTTTTGGTGATGATCTGTTCCTCTTTTTCTAGGGCTTTGAGCTGTAATGAGAGGTCATTGATTTGTTGACTTTTCATTCTTTTATTAAATGCACACCAAGCAATGAATTTTCCTCTTAGCACTGCTTTCATAGTATCCCAGAGATTTTGATATGTTGTATCTTTGTTCTTGTTGACCTCTAAGAATCTTTTAATGTCCCCCCTAATGTCTTCTATTATCCATGTATCATTCAATAGCATATTATTTAATCTCCAGGTCTTGGAGTAGTTTCTGTTTTTAACTTTATCATTGATATCTAATTTCATTCCATTATGATCTGATAGTATACAAGGTAGTATCTCTATGTTTTTGTATTTGCTAAGAGTAGCTTTGTGGCATAACATATGGTCTATTTTAGAGAAGGACCCATGAGCTGCTGAGAAGAAAGTGTATTCGCTTTTTGATGGATGGAATATTCTATATATGTCTGTTAAGTCCAAATCAGCGATTGTGTCATTGAGTCCTATGGTTTCTTGGTTCAATTTTTGCATGGAGGATCTGTCCAACGGTGAGAGAGGAGTGTTAAAGTTTCCGAGTATTATTGTGTTTTGGTCTATTTGATTCCTGAAATTGAGAAGGATCTGATTGACGTACATGGATGCACCATTGTTTGGTGCATAAATGTTTATGATTGTTACGTCTTGCTGATTTATGCTTCCTTTAAGCAGTATGAAATGTCCTTATTTATCCCTTCTGACTAACTTTGGCTTGAAGTCTGCTTTATCTGAAATGAGGATGGAAACTCCTGCTTTCTTACTCAGTCCATGTGCATGGTATGTTTTTTCCCAACCTTTCACCTTTAGTCAGTGGGCATGTTTTTCTATGAGGTGAGTCTCTTGAAGGCAGCATATTGTTGGGTCTTTCTTTTTAATCCAGTCTGCCAGTCTATGTCTTTTGATTGATGAATTTAGGCCATTTACATTCAGGGTTATTATTGAGATATGACTTGTATTTCCTGCCATTTTAGCTTTTTTGGGTTTTTTAGCTTAACTTTGTTTCTCCTTTGATTGACTCTTTCTTTAGGGTAATTCCTCCCCATGTTGACTGAGATTGTTGTTTTTTGTTTCTTCCTCTTCGAATATATTTTTGAGAATGTTCTGTAGGGCAGGCTTTCTCTTTGTGAATTCTTTAAGCTTTTGTTTATCATGGAAGGATTGTATTTCATCATCAAATCTGAAGGTAAATTTTGCTGGGTATAAGATTCTTGGTTGGCATCCATTTTCTTTCAGAGCTTGAAATAGGTTGTTCCAGGCCCTTCTTGCTTTTAGGGTCTGGACTGAGAAATCTGCTGATATCCGTATTGGTTTTCCCCTGTAGGTAATCTGATGCTTTTCTCTCGCAGCCTTTAAAATTCTGTCTTTGTTTTGTGTGTTAGGTATTTTCATTATGATGTGCCTTGGTGTGGATCTGTTGTAATTCTGTGTGTTTGGTGTCCTGTAAGCCTCTTGTAATTGATTTTCCATCTCATTCATCATATTTGGGAAATTTTCTGATGTTATTTCATTGAACAATTTATTCATACCCTTGGTTTGTATCTCTGTGCCTTCCTCAATCCCAATAACTCTTAAATTTGGTCTTTTCATGATGTCCCATATTTCTTGGAGGTTTCGTTCATGATTCCTAACCATCTTCTCTGTTTGTTCGACTTTGTTTTCAAGATTAAATATTTTGTCTTCATTGTCTGAGGTTCTGTCTTCCAAGTGATCTATTCTGTTAAGTATGCTTTCTATTGAGCTTTTAACTTGGTTTATTGTCTCCTTCATTTCCCTATTTCCTTCAAGGATTTCTGTTTGTTTTTTTCTCAGAACTTCTATCTCTTTATTGAAATGATTTTTTGCTTCCTGCAATTGCTGTATTAGCTGATTATTCATAGTCTGAATCTGCTCTCTTGTCACATCATTCTCTTCTCGGATCATTTTAATTATGAACATTCTAAACTCCCTTTCTGTCATTCCTTCTACCATGCTGTCTTTGGGTTCTCTAGATGTATCATCTAGGTTTGTTTGGGACACTTTCTTCCCATGTTTTCTCATGTTGCTCGTGTATCTTCCCCTCTAGTAGTGCAAATCAGAGGGATTGCAATTTCCCTGTAAAGACTTAAAGTGTCCCTGCAGATTTCCAGTAACTCACCCGATGTTTGAGAGGTGCTTGATCAAGTGGTGACCCAAGACAGCTGCTGGCCCACTTCCTCCAGTTTGAGAATGATCAATGCTTCTGGGCAGAGGCAATCAGGAATCACAACGCCGTGGCCCCGCTGGAAGACCTGAGCTCAGCTCCGGACTGAGGACTCAGGCAGCTGAAGATGGTCTCTCTCTTCCAGGGAAGCTGCAAAATGATGCGGAAGTGCCCAAACTCCCTGCCGGAGCTGGCACTGTCTCCGCTCCAGGCCAGATCTCACCAGAAGTCGCATGCCGCGGCCTGGCCCCGCTGGAAGGCCTGAGCTCAGCTCCGAGGTCTCAGGCAGCCAGCGATTGCTGGAGTTTTAAATAGAGATATTTCTTTTCATTGCTGTGATTTTTAGTCTCCCTTTATGAAGAAATGCATTTGACACAAATATTGTGCTGTTCTTTTGTTCTGAGCTCTGACCCAAACTGGCCAAAATTGTTAATGGAGTCTCTATGTTGAGTGCCACCCTAGGGTCCTGCTGTAGAATGTTGTAAGGTAACCACTTTCCATTCAACCCTGATCCATCTGTCCCACCAGTATATTAGGCCTTGGGAAACAGATTCGGAATCCTGGCAGGTGGAAGAAGATGCAAGGTATGTTTAGGATAGTTGGCAAGCTTTATGTGGAGGCGCCATCATCCCTCAAGCCCAGAGTCATCCCATAGCATTTTTTATATGCAGGCCAGACAAAGAGGAACCATCACCAACAGTTTACATAAGTGAGCTCATGTTCATAAGCAGATGTGAGTACATATGCTGAATCAGGGTGTTTATGATCTTGACTACATACTAAAGCAGAGCTAGCCAGAGTCTTAGTAAGGAACCCTGACTATAGCCATCTTAGGCCTGCCCTCCACCATTCCAGATCCACCCCTTGCCTTTCACACTAATTGCCACAGAGTTCAGACCACCAATTTCAAATGAAGTTGCTCTTCACACTTCTATGCTCTAAAGACTCAGAGAAGAACACCCAAGGCTCCCATTGCCATGCAGAACTTTACCTAAATCAATGTTGGAGTCTCACTCACGTGCCCAAATTGACAAACAGGTTGAGCTCCCACCAATACAGTGAAAAGTAAATTCTAAGTGGCTGTTGGGTCTTGAGTATTTTTTTTTTTTTTTTTTGAACCAGGGATTGAACTCAGGGGCACTCCACCACTGAGCCACATCCGCAGCCCTATTTTCTATTTGATTTAGAGACAGGGCCTCACTGAGTTGCTTAGGGCCTCGCTACGTTGCTGAGACTGGCTTTGAACTTGCGATCCTCCTGACTCAGCCTCCCAAGTTGCTTGGATTACAGGCGTGCACCACCACGCCCGGCTGAATAGTTTTTTTAAAGTTTACCAAGAACAAGATGCAAAAGAAGAACTCAGAACTGCAAAGAATCAAAAAAGAAGGATAAATTGAAGGATTTCTTGTCTTCCCACTCGAGAACTTCAAACTAAGTTTTTTAAGCTGTCACTTCTTCCCCACTTTCATTAACTACACAGGAAAATGCTGGAACATTCTCCAACACTGGCTACCTTCACCATGTCTGAGCTTATTTTCTGCTTAGATAGCAGGTTTTTTGCATGAAGCACCTACTTTTTCTAAGCTCAAAGGGAAATTTTCTTGTGGCTTGTTGGAGGGGGGCTTCTTCTCCCCCACTGAGTCACTGTGTACCCACTGTTGCCATGGTTTATTCCTTTTATTAGTTCTCTTTCTACTCTAGAAGCCAGTATTTCTGGGATTCACCTGGTTGCTAGCTCAGTGTCTTCCATGGTCTTTCTATCTCAATCTGTGACCCCAGAACTGTTGCTTTAATTTATGCAGCAGATTGAATATGGTGAGATCCTCTAATCAGCTTTTTTCTTCAAATTGTGTATTTTCACATCGTTGATTAATTAAGATCAATTGACTGTATTCTTGGAGATGAACTCTTGGAATATTCTACTTGATAAGAGTATTTTTTTTTCTTTTGTAACTGAGGCCTGGGACCATGCACACCTATTAATCAGATAGTCTATGCTAAAAATGTGTTTTATGATGAATAACTATTTTTGATTGCTTGAGGCCTTGGCCCACATACTAACATATTGATGAGATAATTTGTGCTAACAAATGTGATTTATGGAGAACACATGTGTTTTTGCTCAGGGGTGCTGGAGTCTGAGTAGCTGAAGTTAGTCATGCAGAGACTGCATGTGTCCATGACTCATTTCCAACATAATACTGGATACCAAGGTTTGAAAGACATTCCTTGACTGGCAGCTCTAAGTGCATGCCATATATTGTTGCTGGTAAAATTAAGTGCATCTGTGTAACTGTACTAGGAGAACATACACGGAAGCTTGTGCCTGGTTTCTCAGATGGTGCCCCATGTGCATCCTTTTTTCACTAATTTTTATCAGTATCTTTTTTTCCATAATAAACCACAACCATGATTATAATAGCTTTTCTGAGTCCTGTGAGTCATTCTATCAATTAGCTAATCCTGAATGTGGTCTTAGGGATTCCCAGTACAACCAGCAATGAACAATTTAGAATATAAAATTTAAAAGAAAATGTGATTTTCACTAATGCTATACAATACTCAAATGTAAATCTAATCATGGATTTGCCAATAGAAGATAAAAAAAATTCCTAGAGGTAGCATGTGTTCATGGATAGAAAAAGTCAATGTTGTTACAATGTAATTCTTCCTGACAGATCTATAGATTCACTGCAATTCTTAACAAAATCTCAACAGGTAACTCAAAGATATTTACAATCTAATTGTAAAGTTTGTATGTAAAGACTAAAAAGAACAGCAAAGTTAGAGGACTGACACTACCCATTTTCAACATATGAAGTTACATAATCAAGAGACTAAAATCAAGACCACATGATAGTGATGAAATAGATATGTAGAACAATGGAGCAGCTAAAGTATCCAGAAACAAATCCACTAAAGTAGAGTCAATTGATCTTTGACAGATGATCTAAGGCAAACCAATGGAGGAAAACAGCATTTCAAAAAATGATGCTGGAACAATTGGACATTCAGCGTAAAATGAATTCAGATACAGAAGTTGCCCATTCACACACACACACACCCACACACACACACACAGTGTGTGTGGAACACAGACCCAAATATAACATGTAAAACAACAAATTTCTCCGTCATTTTTTTCTTTATTTGGGCTGGGGAATTAATGTGGGATGTGATTAACCACTGTGCCACATTCCCAGCATTTTTGTTTTCTTTTAAGACAGGGTCTCACTAAATTGTTGAGTCTGGCCTCAAACTTCTGATCTTCCTGCCTCAGAATTCCAAGTAGTTGGGATCACAGACATGCACTAGTGCATCAGGCAAACAATATATTTCTTAAAGGACAGTTTGGTAAAAAATCTGGGTGATAATGGGTTTGATGATGAGTTTTCAGATACAGAAATTAAGATAGATGGAAGAAAAAAATGGTAAATCGTACTTTACTAAAATTACAACCTTAAAAAAGACACCGATTTAAGTGAGCACACAAACTAAAGATTCAGAGAAAATATTTTCCAAACACATACATGATGAATGACCTGTATCTAGTATAGATTAATAGCCTGCAAAATTTAACAAAAACAATGAGCCATTTAATTTTTTTTTTAATTTTAAATTGGGCCTCATTTTAAAAGAACTGAATAGACCTCATCAAAGAAGAAAAGCAGATGGTAAGCAACCATATGAGAAGATACACAATGTCATTTGTGTTTAGGAAATTGCAAGTTAAGACAATAACGAGATACTCCTACATAATTCTTAGATTGTCTAAAAAAAAAATGACAATACCATCTGCTGACAATGATGTGAAGAAGAAAAATCTCTCATTCATTGCTTGTGGGGATGTTCAGTGGGACAACCCCTGTGGATGACTGTATTTTTACTTTTTTTAACCATTCAATCCAGCACCAAGGTATTTACACAATTAAGTTGAAACCCTGAGAGCAGGCAGAAATCTGAACCTAACTGTGTGTAACTGCTTTATTCAAAATCTTCAAACTGGGAATTAACCAAGATATCCCTAAATATAGGAAGAGACGAAAAAATTCCATTCACTCTGCACATTATTCAGCAAAAACAGAGAATGAAATAGAATCTTAAGCACACATTGTTAAGTGAAATAATCCAATCACAAAAGGGTCCAAACAATTCTCTTCAATTTTTATGACATTATGGAATAAGCCAAACTGCAGGTTCACTAATGGAGAGCTAGAATCTAGACTTTTCTTTCAACTGCTTTTGGTTCCTGTTTATGAAATGACTTGTGTCCAACATGATGGGGCTAAATTGATTGTTCAACTGGCTAGGGATGCTTTACTTCTAAGTTTCTGAATGGACCAGAAATGGAAATATGCTTGGGAAAAGAAAGAAGCTTCTTCTCAAAGAATAATCAAAATCTTCGAATGTAAAATGTTCACAGCTATTATCCAAGTTAATGTTAAGAACTAATCAGCATAATGTAGGGATGACTTAGTCAGACAAAATGCAGTAACTGGACCTGAAGTATAGGTAATACTACCTAATGCCCCAAACCATATCTCCATTTCTGTTTCATCTGCAGGACAATCTGTGGACTTTGTGCAAGTTGGCTCTAGAGTTAGCATTGCCTAACTCTAGAATGAAATAAAGAATGACCAGTTAAGATTTAATTTCAGATAAAAAGTATTTTTAGTACAAGAATATTGCAAATGCTCATAGACATATTAAAAATAGACTTTATATATACAATAGGGAGGTAGACAGACACATAAAATAGTGTATGTTTATCCAATAGGTATTGATAGAAAATTCAAAATGAACAAGAAGTTGTGTTTTTTTGTTATTAATTTTTAAAAATCTGACGCCAAAAGCAAGAACTTCTAATATTAGCACATTCTAATGATGAAGTGCTCAGGGCACCAAAGATCTGCCTAACCCTTAGAAGGCAAGGAAATGTCTGATCAAAAACCACCTCTGATATCGGAGCTAAGCACTGGCTGCCTTAATAACCTTGGTTATACAAGTCTAAATTTGGTGTGCTTACAGGATGCCCAAGGGGTACTGGCTAGTGAATTTAGACAAACGGTATTTAGATTTCATAATAAACTTATAGTTATAAAAAAATGGAGTACTTATAATTTTGCAAAAATAGTCAATAAAATTGTTCTGAAAGAACATACATAGAAGAGAACAAAAATCCCCCAAAAGAGAAAAATATTATGGCAGGTTAATAAGTGAAGTTCTCCTTAGTAAATAATGGTAGTCAGTCATAAGGTAAAAACATATTATCTATTTTATAGACAAAAGTTCAATAAGCTTGATTTAAGGTAAATTACAGAAGAATTTTTTCTAAGATTTTAGTTGACAAATCTTGGTATTTATTAGCTATATATATATATATATACATATGTTCTACTTATTACATAAAATGTACATAGTATATTAAATTATAGAATATACATTCATCTACTTAATATATATATATAATATATATTTACATCTTAAACTATTTGGTATATTATACACGTACATATATGTATATATACATCTTTGTATATTTAACATAGAGAATATATATGTGTATACATATATTTTCATGTATATTGCCCCAAGTTATTTTTTAAATTTTTAATAGAACATCCTGTGATTAAACATAAAAAACTTCATTACAAATAAGAACTCTAGAGATTATTTCTTAATTCACACAGTTATAAAAATTTTAAGGGAATCCAAAAGAAGAGTTAATTATTTATGTTTATAAGCTTAGCTTTTAATGCAGTTCAGCATAATACACATCTAACCTTCAGCAGGGTGAAGCCAACATCTCTGAAGAAATTTCATAACCTATCAATGATCATATCACATATATACTCCAAAATACAGAGATTTGGGGGAGTTCTCAAATATATGGAAATGAGAGAAGAATCAATATATTCTTTATAGATCTTGGACAACATTTAACTCTATATTATTGGATAATTTTAGTCTATCAGAGTAATGTGGCATGTTGCAGTAACTGTGATTAAGTCTTCTGTAGAATAAGAGGTGTCAACAAAACCCTTCTCAAAAATGCATTTTGTAATCTCCAATATTGTAAAAAGATCCAGGCAATAGTTAAAGTACACCTGATTGGCCATTTAAAAATGTCTCTAAGAGTGATTTCATTTCCTGTCTTCTCATTAAATAAGGTGACATAAATTTTTATTGAGATTTTACTTTATAGAGATGATATCAATAAAGTTCAGTATGGCTTTCATTAGAATTTTTCATTTCTGAGAGACTTTAAACAAGAGACATCAAAAGCAATAAAACAAATGCCAGCTTCAATATTTGGCCTAGGTTCACCATATTAAAAATGTTATAAACCAACAGTTTTATCTTCAGTAATATATAGTAATGATTTCTTTTAATGTCTCATCCTGCAAAGGTAGGGGAAACAAAACTGTCTCTAAACTGTATTTGTACATCACCACAGAAAAGCATTATTCATCTTGGTAATACAGCTTTATGGCACCAATTTAGCTGGAAGAATGTGTATGTATATATCTTTTATGGCACTTTCACTTCAGAGAATTGATACAACTTGTTTGCGTAATGCCAAGCCAAAAGAAATTTTTTTTTCCTGGTAAGGAAACTTGCTATTAAGAATGCTTAATCTTACAGGGAGGCATGGATCCTGAGTGTAACAGGAGTCACATCTCAGAGAAGGCAATATTGGACTTGGAGAGATTTGGGGAGGACTTGTGAAATGTGAGTCCAATTTCAGAGTCACATTATGAGAAAAGGGGAAACAGAGGAGCAATTAATCAGGCCACCAAATGCTTTTTCAGCCACACAACAAATACTAGATAGGGGATAATCATTTAGTGATTCTTCTAGTCTTTGCTGCCTTTACTTTTATGTTTTATTATAGCTATAAAAAAAAAAATCCACCTTCCCTGTGTGTTAGGCAAGTACTGCAGGAGATAAAGCTGACTTGGGGCCCTTCAATGGAATGTGGCACTTCCGGTTTGGATTTATACATTTTTATGGTCACTGAAAACATTAGGACTTTAAGCACAGTTTCCAGGGAATCCTGTCACTGTGGTTTGTTTTATTTTTAATTTTTTGATACTGTGCTTCAGGAACCCATTTCGCCCTATTTACATCACAGCTCTTAATTAACATCTTGTCAAAGGAAAATTACAAGAAGAGGATTCCTCTGGGCTCCTGAACACATCAGATGTCCTTTCTAACCAGACCCTCTGGACATTGGCCTCAGCAGAACGTAGGCCACCAGGCCCAGCTCACCTGTGCTCCCATCTCCCTCGTCTGTTGACCGAATGATCGCTTTCTCAGAATGTTAAAATGCTCTAAATGAAAAGGGTTCCAGACTCACATCCATTTAGGAAATACTTGAAGTCATAAAGGGAGTATTTCAAAATTATAAAACTTCCCAGTGACTTTTCTACTTTAATATGCCCAAGTACATTTTGATATGACAAGTGGGAGGCTTGGTAAACAGTTTCCACAAGGATCGTGGAACCGTTTTGTTCTTTAGTTTATGGAGCATATTTATAAAATAAATGCACCCTCCCAAAACATATTAAAAACAGGCCTTTGAGACATAAGTTACCATCCCTTAAATATTTGGGCCCTCAAAAAATTTATTCAACAATAAAACCCAGAGTCATGCTAATGAAAAGTCTACTCGCCAGGCACAGAAAAGAGTGCTGAAACATAAGAGTGCACAGGAGAGGTGAGAGGCCTCTGCCAGCCGTCTACACCTCATGGGAGGTGAGAGAAAACAAACACCTGGGTTCTCTGTTGGTGCTGGAATGAGTCAATCAGCCAGCCATCTCAAGGTCTCTGCTCTTGCTATTCTCACTGCCTAGAATCTTCTCTCCTAAAGGTGCCCACTGCTAGCTTACTTATATGGCAAGTTGGGTTTTGTTTGTTTGTGTTGCCTGTGCTTGCAGGACCACATTCATTCTGATACTATTTACAATAGTCAGGTTATGGAATCAACCTGGATTATTATCAGCAGATGAATGGATCAGAAAATTGTGGCACCTATACACTGTGGAGTATCCTTCACTCGTAAAGCAGAACAAAATCATGTCATCTCCAGGAAAATTGATGGAACTGGAGGCCATTATATCAAGCAAAATAGTCCAGACTCAGAAAAACAAGTGTCCCATGTTTTTACTCATATGTGGAGTCTCAAAAATAAAATATAAGAAAGAACTGGGAATATAACTCAGTGGTAAAGGGCCCCAGGAGTCAGTCTATAGAGAGAGGAGAGGAGAGGAGAAAGGGGAAAGGGGAAGGAGGAAAGAGGAGAGGAAAGGAAGAAGGAGGACCACTGGGGAAGGAAGAGGACACAAGGGAACCAAAAGGAGTGTGAGAGAGCAAAGCAGAGAGGCTCCACACAAGGTTCAATATATGTCTCAAAAACCCACCTTTTATCAAATTCATATGTGCTAATAATTTCCATAAAGAGAAAATACATTTAAGTGAAAGAATTCAGACTCAAAAAAAATAAAAGAACATGAAATGAACATATTAATTGGAATAACATAAACTAATAACACTCCAGGCAAAAGGTAAAAGATACATTTAAATATTTAAATGTATGTGAAAAAATAGAATGAAATGCATACAACAGAATACATCAAAGTACATTAAGAATAATTGATGTTTTGTTAAAAAAATTTGAATGATTTTAACTAACCTATGATAATACAAAATAGCATCATCACATAATGAACTTAAATAAAATTTTTATTCTATTTTATGAATCCTTCCAAAATATAAATAAAAAGTATCAAAATAAAAGTACAGGCTAAGGAAGTTAAAAGAAATCTTCAATTTTTCAAAATAAAGCTAATAATGAACATTCTCTGTAAAATGTAATGAAATTAGAATTTAACAATATTAACAAGTTAGTCCAAATTGAATTTAAAAATAAAATAAAAGTAGCACACACCTGTAATCCCAACAGCTCAGGAAGTAGAGGTAGGAGAATTGCAAGTTTAAAGACAACCTCAGAAACTTAGGAAGACCCTAAACAACTTAGGGAAACCCAATCTCAAAATTTTAAAAAAGGGCTGGGGATGCAGCTCAGTTGGTAGAGTGCTTGCCTCACAAGCACAAGGCCTTGGGTTCAATCCCCAGCACTGCAAAAAAACAAAAAAACAACAACAAAAAAGGAAGGGTGTTAAGAATGTAGTTGGGGGTTGAGTGCCACTGGTTTCAATCCCTGATGTAAATAAATAAATAAACATATTTTCTGTAAAATTATTATCTTCATGTTTAAGATAACATTTTTTATCCTAAGAGCATCAAGATTTTCTCCAAAGTTAACTTGTAGAAGTCCATTGCTTGTTCACCCATGTTTAGATTGCAATCCACCTGGAATCGTTTTCGTTTTTTTATGTACAAAGTGAGATATGAGTAGAAATTCACTTTTCCATGCACATTTCCAATGAACATTTATTGAACAGACCTTCATTTCTCTACAGCTCTCTCTATGTGAATCTCTGTTGGATTATTTCTCAGTCTCCTTCCATAGCTTTATTATATGACTATAAGTTTCATTAGATACCATAAATGTTGTTATACTATTTCATAATGTAACCATTTTACACTTTCCATTTTCTTCAAGATTTTGTTAACGTTTCTTCATCTTTCATTTAGATTGGAATTGCATTTACTATATAGATCATTTGAGAAGAACACATGGTTTTATGATACCTAGTTACTCAATTTAAAATATAGACATAAATTTATTTGGAAACTTAAAAAATTCTCTTAATAGTTTATTATGTGAAAATTTTGTGCACTATTCATATAGATGTATTTGTAGATAGTTGATATTTCTCTGTAGACATTTGGTATCTTGGGTGTCATTATAAATGACATCATTACAAAATTATCTTGTCTTTGTTCCTAGTGTTTAGAAATAAAACTGATTTTTTATTATTAGCATATTGCTGAATTCATTAATTCTAAATCACTAAAAATTCTAATTGCTAAACTGGAAAATTCTAATTGGTAAAAACTTTCTTGAATTTTCTTTCTATAGTACAATGTGCAAAAAAATGAAAACTTGAGTTTGAATATTCTCTCTCCCTGAATAGATTTTTTCCTTTTGTTTATTATTTTTGCCTGTCTTTAACTAGATAGGACTTCCTGTCTATTATAAGTGGGGAAACAGCCCTATGATCTCTATTTTATTTGGTTCTGTCAATTTTTTATTGCATGTATTTGCATTAGGGCTGTTCATTTGTATACGTGTACCAGAGGCTCCCGTGTCAAAGTTCCGTGACTGGATGTCTTGAAGGACAAAAGTGTTGTTTTCCCAGAGTTCTGGAGGCTAGAACTGTAATTCAAGCCAACTGCTTGCTTGTCTCTGTTGAGTTTTCCTCCTTAACTTGCAGGTTGCTTTCCTGCTCTGTTCCTTCATCACCTTTCCTCTATGTGTCTCTTACTCTTCTATAAAGACATCACACATATTGGGGTAGGGCCACTTTAGAAGCTTAATTTTACCTAACTACCTCTCTGAAGGTTCTGTCTCCAAATATAGTCACAATGAAAATTAGGGCTTCAGCATATGAATTTGGGAGGATGCAATTCATTCTCCAACAGGGCTTTTGTATTTATAGTTTAGACATAGAAATATGTTTGTAAGCTACGTGTAGAGATTTGGAATTGTTATATTATGCGAGGTGGAGTAATTCTTTGTCATTATTGAATATCCCCCTTTATCTCTATCAATCTGTCTCATCTAAATGTCTTCTTTGCCTGATGGTAGTATGATAATATCAACTTTATCTTGATTAGTATTTCCATGTTTTTCATTTTTATTCTTTTACTTTAATTTTTCCTGTATTTTTAAATAATTTCTCTACAAGCAATTAATAGTTAATTTGTTTCTTATCTAAATTGACAGTATTATTCTTTTGAATTATTTATTTAAAAATTTTTATTGCAAAATTAACAGTGATTCACATCTTAGGGTACCTCTTATATTTAAGGTAATGCTTAATTTAAGGTAAATTAAGGAAATTTAATGTAATGCTTAATATATTTGAGTTTAAAAATACCATCTTACTCCAGCCTTTTCTTTGTCCAATATCTTGATATTGCTCTGAATTCCTGTTGTTGTTGTTTTTTGTTTTTGTTTTTTCTTGTCAATCCACCAAACTCGTGAGCTAGCTTAAAATCTGGCTCCACTTCATAGTTTCTTGGCTCCTGCTTTCCATTTAATTCACTTTATTTCTCTGTTGTTCTGCTTCTCTAAAACTCAGCTTGTCTGTTTAACTTTTCAGTCTCTCATATGCTGCATTTGAACCAGCAAATGCCTCAGGAGGAAAAAACATGCCAAATGCCAACTTTATTTCTATGCTTCATTTATCTTTAAGATCAGAGTCCTCCAATTCTCACTGCCTTTTAACTCTTTGGTGCTTTAACATTATTTCACTAATATTTTATCCAGATTTTCTCATTGTTGGTGGAAAGTTTGATTTGATACAGTATAATTCCATTCCAATACCTAAAAGAGTAAATCTCTTGCTTGTCTTTTACAAGAACCACACTGACGTATATAGGGAGTGAAATGGGGGAATAGCCATGGCAAAGCCTCTGGGAGGAGGCGATTTCAGTAATCCAGGTAAGAAAAGATGGTGGCCGGAGCACATTTGGTGAGAAGCAGTTCAATGTTTTAATATACCATTGACATATACCAGTAAGATGAAAGAGGCTTGGGATCTCCAAGCCTCTCAGACACACTGGTCCACTAGAAAGATTCACAGGACGCAGAATCCGTTACACTCTTGAGTACAGTTTATTGTAGCAAAGGATTCGTGTCCAAATCAGCAAGAGAAAAGCACAGGTAGCGGACACCAGGAGTGACCTTCTCAGCCTCTGCCTCTAGCCCTGTCACACAGGGGCATGCTTAATTCTCCCAGCAACAAAGTGTGAGAACACATGAGAAGTGTTGCCAACCAGGGAAGCTCACCAGAGTCTTGCTGCCAGGGCTTAGGTTGGAGTTCACTCACATAGATGCACAGCTCCTGCAGGCCTGACTTGGCTACTCAGAGCAAGGACAGGTGTTTATTGTATATCCCATTGTTAAGACAGGCAGGCCCAGCATTCCTCAAGTCCTCATGTATCCAAGAATGCTCTTATCAGGCAGAACGTTCCAAGGGTTCAAAACTCATCTGCCAAGAGGCAGCCAAGGTCATATCTTAAAGACAAGCGTTTCCTTGGAGTGTGCAGGGTTTGAACAACTTGTCTAATGAATTAACTTTTCCTTTCCCGAGAGAAATGCCAACATTTCTGCTGCTTGGCCTAAGGGAGTGGGAGGATCTGTAGAAATGAAGACATTCTATAAGAGTGGGTTTAAAAGGAATATTTAATCTTCACTGTGAGATCTATTGAATTTAAAGAGACTATTTAGCAACCAAGAGAAGATGGTCATTATGCAGTCAGGAATTCACATCTGAAGTTGGTATAGAGTTTTAAGCAGAAGCTATAATTTTGAGAATCATGATCATAAAGTCATGAAGATCTATTTGTTCGTTGAAGTGCTGAGTGTAGATAACAAAGGAAATACCAAGGACTGAGCCCTAATCTGCTTTGGTACTGGAGGTCATGAAGGTGAGGAAGAGCTAGCAAAAGAGAGGAGGAACTATCCAATAGAACCTGTTTCTCTTTTCACTTTTTTTTTTTTCCCCAGTAGCTAAGAGCCACCCCAGGGGAAAATGAACCCTCGGGTAGTTTTGGTCGTCCGTGCATATAGCTAAAGTGATTCTATTAGGCTAATGGCTGTCATCAAAGGCTGTTACAGTTAAGAGCTTTCATAATCAATAGGACACAATAGCCCCAGAAGGAGCAGAGAGGAACAGTGAATGGATCTGAAGAGAGTCACTGAAAGCACTGAGTCCATTACATAATATATGTAAAAATTATGAAGCATGAAAGTAAAATTCACTGATAAACCCATCATGGAATTTAAGAACTAAACCATCATCTTTGCCAATGAAACCACTGGTGTACTTTCTTCTGATCTTTGCTTCTCTAAGGGTATTTGCTGTCCAGAATTCAGTATTTACTCTTTCCCAGCTATCTTTATAAGTACAACTTAAAATACAGCAAACTTGATGTGCTTTATTTCACTTTTATAAAAATGATATGTATTATAGTTTTCTGAGCTTCGCTGTTTTCATTCAACATTGTTTCTAAGATTCATCTATATTATTCCATATAGGAATGTATACTTATTTATTCTCTCTATAAAATTTTATCTTTTTTTATACATTTTCATTACAATTTCCATTTTGGATGTTCCCACATTTGGGCCATTTCAAATAATATCGGTAGGTACGTTATTATACATATGTTCTTTTACATACCTAAAACAGTTTAGCTCTGGTCTACTTTAAGGAGTGTTTTGTTGAGTATTTGCATATTCGTCTTTACGGGTCATCACCTACATAGAAAATTATCTCTTCAAGCTACACTTTTAAATTATAGAGAATGTATACATTTTATAGCTACTAGTGCTATATGTCATTTCTCTTCTTTTTCAATGATTTCCTGGCTACTTTTATTTGCTTCTTCTTTCAAATGTCTACATAGTAAATTTATAGTCAACTATTTTTCCCATAACATCTGAGGAAATTTCCCATCACATCAGAAGGAAAAAACATGCCAAATGTCATCTTTATTTCTATGATTCATGTATCTTTAAGATCAGAGTCTTCCAATTCTCACTGTCTTATAACTCTTTGGTGCTTTAAAATTATTTCACTGATATTTATCCAGGTTTTCTTAACAACTATGAGTGTAGGAATTAACATACTTTCTTGATAGGTGCTTTACTCAGCTATTTCGATGCTGTGACTAAATGACCTGACCAGCACAACTGAAAGGAGGAAGGTTTATTTGAGGGCTCACAGTTTCAGAGTTCTTAGTTCATAGAAGGCTGGCTCCATTCCTTGGGGCTCAAGGTGAGGCTGAACATCATGGTGGGAGAGGGTGGTAGAGGGAAGCAGCTTACATCACAGTGATCAAGAAGGAGAGAGAGAGAGAGAGAGAGAGAGAGAATATGACTCTATTCTCCAGATACAAAATATATACCCCATAGCCACAACCCAAATGAACCACTCCCTCCAGCCACACCCTACCTTTCTCCACTTACCACTCAGTTCATCACATTGGGGATTAATCTACTGATTAGGTTAAGACTTTCAACACCCAATCATTCCTCCTCTGAACCTTCTTTTTTTT